>PVKM010002411.1:0-65399 GCA_004027735.1 Carollia perspicillata | reverse complement strand
GTTAATTTTTTCACCATTAAGAATGATGTTAGCTGTGACATTTTTGTATATGTCTCTCATCAGGTTGGGATTTTTTCCTTCCATACCCAACTTGTTGAGAGTTTTCTAGAATTAAATTTATTGGGGTGATATTGATTAATAAAATTATATAAGTTTCAAGCATACAATTCTATGATACATCATCTGTATATTCTCTCGGTGTGTTGTGCCCAACACCCAAAGTCAAGTCTCCTTCTTCTATTCTACCCCTACTCCCCTTTCCCTCTGGTAGCTGGCACATCGTTCTGTGTCCATGAGTTTTGGTTGGTTTGTTCTTCTTGCTTGTTCATTCGTTGCTTTCAGTTTTATGTTTCATATTAGAGTGAAATCATATGTTTTTTTTTACATTTTATCTGACTTATTTCACTTAACATGATATTCTCAAGATCCATCCATGTTGTTGCAAATGGCAATATCCCATCTTTTCTTATGGCTGAGTTGGATTCCATTGTGTATATGCACCACATGTTCTTTATCCAGTCATTTATCAAAGGATGCTTTGGTTGTTTCTATGTCTTGGCCACTGTGAATAGTGCTGCAATAGGCACAGAGATACATATATTTTTGTGGATAAATGTTTTCAAATTTTTAGGTAGGTACCCGTAAGGGGATTTGCTGGGTCATGTGGTAACTCTATTCTTACTTTTTTGAGGAGCCTCCATACTGTTTTCCATAGCAGCTGTACCAGTTTGCATTCCCACCAGCAGCAAATGAGTTTGTTTTTCTTTACCTGCTCTCTCACACATTATTACTTGTATTGTTGATAGTAGCCATTCTAACAAATGCGAGTTATAATTTGGGTTTGCATTTCCCTAATAGCTAGTGAAGTTGAACATCTTTTTATATATCTGTTGGCCATTTGTATGTCTTCTTGGGAGGTGTCCAAGTCCTCTGCCCATATTTTAATCTGATTATTTGGGGGGTTTTGGTGTTGAGTTGCATGCATTTTTTGTATATTTTGAATATAAAGCTCTTTTTGGAGTCATCATTTGGAAATATCTTCTTCCATTTGGTTGGTTGACTCTTATTTTTGTTGGCAGTTACTACTGCTGTGCAGAAACTTTTTAATTTGATACACTCCCATTCATTTATTTTTGCCTTAACTTCCCTTAATTTTGGAGTCAAATACTTAAAATCCTCCCTAAGACCAAGGTCCATAAGTTTAGTACTTATATTTTCTTCTATGTAATTTATTGTTCCAGGTCTTATATTTAGGTCTTTGATCCATTTTGAGTTAATGTCCTTATAGGGGGATGCACAGTATTCTCATTTTATTCTTTAGTATGTGACTTTCCAATTCTCCCAGAACCGCTTATTGAAGAGGCTTTCTTTTCTTTGTTTTATGTTTCTGGCTCCTTTGCCAAAAATCATTTGCTCACACACATGTGGATGTTGAGAGTTTTTATTATGAGTAAGTGTTGGATTTTTCAAACAATTTTTAACGTGGTCATGTGCTTTTTGTTCTTTACTGTAATACTACATTTTACATTGATTGATTTTGGGTACTAAAACATCTTTGCATTACTAAGATAAATCCTTTTTGGTTATGCTGTTTCTCTTTATATATTGTTGCATATGTTTTGCCAATATTTTACTATGGAGGTTCACATCTTTGTGAGAGATATTGGTCTATAATTTTCTGTTTTTATGCTATCTTTGTCCTCACTCTTTATTTTCAGTGCAACTGATGTCAGAGTACCAACCACTATTGGTACATCTTCCCTCTGTCTATATTTCCTGAAGAGAAATTTTCTATTCTTTAAATATTTGATAAAATTTACTTGTGAAGTGGTCTGCTGTAGCTAATTGGGACACATGTATTACCACTACTACTTTTAAGTTGCCTTTTCACACATATCTCCAAGGATCTATCATATAATACAACAAGCTGAAAAGAATTCAGACAGTTTGTTTCTTACACAGACAACAAAAGCATGGTCAGCTCATTTTCAGCTCCCCAAATCCTTAGTCCCATAGGACCACACTGGACTGGAGTCCAGATGGCAGGCAACACAAGCAATGGGTCACTCTGTCATGGAGAAGTGGTCTCTAAAAGACAGCCAAACAGTTTTATAAATTTCCCCAGAAACCTCCAGCTGTATCCTAAAGAAGGGATGGGTGGGCCAGTTGGATGAAAACACCCTTGTGGCAGTGTTCCACAAAAAGGGGAGGAGAAATTGCCTTGAGGCAACTCCTCAACAGACTTATCTCTTTTTGCTCCAGGAGGAATCCCTGGGCATTCCACCAAGACCTGGGTTAGACTGCAGTCAAGCCTTGCCTTGGAGTCCTCCTACATGGCCTATGGGAGGATGTATAAGGTCACCAGGGTCAAAATATATGGTATTTTGGGCTGGCGCTCAATCCAATGAGCCACACTAGCCAGGGAAGTTTCAGTGTTTTTTAATTGCTATTATTTCTTTTATACTTACTTCTTTAGGCTTATTTTGCTGCTTTTATCTTGTTTCTTTAGGTAGAGGTTTACATTATCGATTTGAAATATTTTTCCTGATTGAATCCTTTTGTGTTCTAAGCACTGCTTTAGCCGCATTCCATAAATTTTGATATGTTGTATTTTCATTTTTCATTTGGTCTTGATTATTTTCTCCAATGAATGGGGTTTGATATTGGCATTTATTCCCAAGGCCAGGCTAAAGGCATTTAAAAATATCTTTTTTTGTGTAGGATATGGACAGATTGGTCAAATGTTTGTGAGTGACACGTTTTTTTAAATACATATACACTTTCAGCTTAATATTTACTCTTTATCCTGCATTTCAGCCAGAGCTCGCTTACTAGAATGCTTCTAAGTGTGAAAAGCAGGTTAGTACAAGGTTTCTGCACGACTTTGGAAAAGATCATAAACAACTTGACATTTTTCTATTGCAAACAGTTGGATTCGTCTAATGGATACATTGGCAAAGTTGTCCCCCAAAGCCACTATTCTTTTCCATTTTATCTTGCTGTCCCAACATCTAAAGAGTACAAAGTGTTTTTCTGAGGCCACAGGTAACCACATGGAATGCTATTACATTATCACAGAGTCCTTAAGATCCTGCTTTTGCTAATAAAATTATATCATATAAAAGAATGATGCACATACATTTAAAAGATGTGCAGTTAAATTTGTTTTTATCATTATATTTTTTGCTTGAGTGGACTTGAGAATGGTATTATAATATTTTAATGACAAATGTAGGCCTCTGAGTGTTTGGAATATGGCATGATACACCTTTCAAGGTGTTGAAGATACTACTCTTGCCTCAGTGAAGAAGAACCTAAACCGTAATCCTGGCTTCGACTTTTGGGGCCACTTTGCTTGGACTAAGCAAGGAAAGAGAGAAATCAAAAAAGGGAGAAAAATGTGGCTATTAAAAATTTTCATTGGCTATGAAAATAGGAGAGGATAGGTTTAATTTATTGGAAATTTACTTTTACCTAATAATGGGGGGAATTTATGGCAGCAAACTATAGGTGTTTTATATCACTGATGTTATTATCTAGGGGGTAAGATGATGAATTGAGTCACAATGTGGCCCTCCAGTCAGAAAAGTAACCACAAGTATCTGTGGAACTCTCAATGTAGGTCAGGAATGTCCCAAGTGGTTCTTTCACCTTGACTCTTTGCTGAACTCCTTCAATGCATGTGGTTTATACATCTGTATCAGCAACTTTGACATTGAAATTTATGTTTAGTTATTTCTATATGTAGTGTTTTTCCCCATGATTTAAATCTTCAGGGGTAAGTGCAGCATTGCTTTTGTCTTTAGTCTCTCACAGTGTCTGGGATGATGATTTGCGCACAGCAAGTATTTAGTTAACTTGAATCGAAAGGAACAAGTTAAGTCTGAGTGACATGTTTCATAAATATATAAATAACAAGTCATTAAAAATGACATAACAAAATTGTCAAGTGATGTAGAGGGGCTTAAAATGTGCTATATCGAAACCGATGAACAAATGAGCAAACAGTGCTGTAAAATGTGTTTTGAAAATGAGGATAGCTTTAAAAGGATTCATCCTTTTAAAACTCTTCCAGGTGTAAATATTGTTTCAGCTAAAACTATGCACTATCATCACAGTATATGATATGTATTAAACTTTGAACAAAAATCCCTTAATTTCTAAAATATGTCATATTGTTTTAGAAATCGGAACTGCTTAGAAGATTAGTTGAACTCCTAGTATTTTTTATGACAAATCTCTACTTCTCAGTCAAGGGAACACATAATTATAGCTATTTTCCCACCATCATGTGGCCTTATCTTGACTTCCTAGAGTTAGGGACCTTATAAAGCATTTGGTTTTATTCATGTGCATTAATTCAGATTTTGTAATCATGTTTTTTAACATATAAATTGAATTTATAAGCATTTGAAGACAAATTTTGTTCAACTATTTATGTGACAAAAAGATGACCAAGTTTGACATCTTCCCCCCACCACCCTTTACTCACTTTTTTTTTTTTTTTTTTAAGAAAAAGGGACTCAAGAGAAGTGTTTCTGTGTGGTACAGAAAGAGCAAAAGCCTTAGAGAAGGTGTGAGTTTGAACTAAAATGTAATGAATTTCAGCCAATCATATCCCATTTAGCTCCAGGATTTCAGTTTTCTCAGCTATAAAATAGAAAGACTTCTTTTAATTTAATTTCTATATTTCTGAGTAGGTGCTTGAAGTCATACTTCTGCAAATGATGGATAATGAACCTTGTGAGGATGACATAAATGTAGGTTAAAATATGAATGTATTAACCGAACACTGATAAAAATAAGGCATCTTTTAGATTTTAAATTGTGAGCTTTTTCTTAACTTACTAATTTGCTGGCTTCACACTTAATGTACTCAATGTTAGAAAACAGTAAAAAAATTATCCATAAGCTTAGAGGGAAGCAGAAATGGCTTTTGTAACTGCTTCTCCTTTCTAGTAATAAAAAACACGTTTGTGTCTAGTATCTTCAGGGTGTTCTGTGAGAAATAATCAAATGTTATGTGAGGAGACATTTAAAAGTGAAAATCACTATATAAATACAAATTTTTGTTAATATTCTTTGACTGCCAACAATGGTTTTCCCAAATGCTTTTTGCATTCTAAACATGTTTATTGCACTTTTGTTGTCCAGTTCCCAGTTGGTCTGCAAACCCATTATTTTTAGCTGGCTAACAGCTTTTTATTCTTTAGGATACAACTGTTTAGCTCTAAAAAAAAAAGCTCAGCCAAGAAAACTGCGAAACAGCTAAATATTTTCAAATGTGTGACTTGTCACTTACTTGGCTATTAATTCTTCCCAGTTTTTAGGAAAAATGATTCTATCATTGATATAAGAGTATCCCAAAAAATTAACCAAAAAGAACAAAACACTTCACAAAATATCAGCCCAAATTTCATAATCCTGAAATAATGATCATTAATTTTAAGGAAATGTTATTTCAGACAATTCTCTATGCTTCTATGCAGTAGAGAGATGTACACTCACCAACACAATAATATTAGTGTAGCAATATTAAATAATATTTTAATAATAAAAAATTAAATACATTGGGTTGCTCTAGTTTGGATAAATATTCTTTATCACAATAGTTCAAAAAATCCAACTAAAGTTAAGAAAAAAAGATTATAAAAGCACCAATGTGGTGTTAGGCTAAGTGAAACAAGCTAGTCAGAGAAAGACAAATACCATACGATTTCATTTGTATCTGAAATCTAATGAACAAACTGAGCTAAGGAGGAAAATAGAGACAGACTCACAGATGGAGAGCAGGATGACATCTAAGGAATGGGGGAAGTTAGAGGGTGGAGAGATTGACCAATAAGGAAAAAGGGCTCATGGATGTGGATAAGAGTGGGGTGACTACTGGGGAGAGGGAGAAGGTTTAAGGGGACTAACTGGTAATGGAAAAATACAACAAAATAAAGAAAAATAAGCAAAGTTCTAGGTTTAATTTCTATATAGTATTATGTGACCTCTTACTTATGTGATAATAAGAAAGTGAGTCCTTTTGTTGCCTCCAACCTCTCTACTTGACCTTCAATATTTTTATTATTTATACTATTCCTTTTACTCTGTAAAATATTTTAAAGCATTCTCATTCTGTCACATAAATCTCGCTAATGTTTAGTTTGTTTATTTTTATTTTTCCTGCTTGCAGGTGGATTTAATGCTCATTAGACACTACAATCCACTGTAACATTGAAATCTTTCCATTGAAATCTTTCTTTTGACTTATCTTTTGTTTGGTTAGACTTTTTACTTTTCTGGAAAGGGTCATAGGTGTCATATGCTAGGATATTTAAATGTTTCAACCTGCTATTTTAGTTCTTTTATTACTTTAGGAAATGTTTGCGTCTTTGGACATATTTTCTGTGCCATTTGATACATGTACCATACCTGTGTCCTTGGCCTGGATCATCTTCTCTTTCCATGGGCATCACTTCTCCCTACTTGATTGAACTCTTCATCCATATCCTTTACATGCACTTGATAATTTCTTCTATTTTTGTATGTCTGTGGCTTGATGTTTGTAATTTATTTATTGGTTTGCAAATGGTGTTTGGGCTTTCTGTTTGGTTCCTCTAGTTCTGAAGTTTCTGTTTTTATTACATTTGGTTGTTTATCTTAGTTTGAGCTCTTATATTATTGAATTTATGTTCTTATTAAGTTCTTTTATAGCATCATATATTTATAAGGAATGATCTTCTTTTCATTGGGTTTGTTTGATTATTTGTTTTTCCCAAAATAAATTTCTCATCTGACTCTTACATGCCATGATCTTTCCTCGCTTTTTAAAATTTTATTTGTGTGTGTGTAGTATGTGTATATAGTTTTCATTTAGCTCATTCTAAGTAGGGCCCGCTCTGAACAGACCCACTATTGGAACTGATTCAGAGAGTGAGTGATTGCAATTTCACTTTACTGAATCTGAAAACTATTCTTCCCTGTGAGTGGAGGTTTAGAGCAATGTTATGGGCATTTGAGCCACTTTTTCAGTCTGCTGGTGGGGATCAGCAATAATAAGGTGGTCTTGTGAAGGCTGAATACAGTCTACATTAGATATCCTGATCTCTGTTTTCTATTGTTAGATTTTTACCTGTATCTAGTTGGAGGTGTACTCTTAGTCCTGTGGTGGTATAATCTAGGGTTTCAGATCATTTTCTCCATTCAGAGAGAAGCCCTGTAAAATGAAGAACCCTAAAGTTTCTTCTGCATTTGCTGAGACCCTAGAGCCTGGTCTAATAATTTAGGCATCTATGGTTAAGGATTTTATTACCACTTTTTTCTAGTTTCTTGTATCTGTAAATATTATGTGATATTGAGGAGGTTTGTCAGAATTTGACTGATTTTCCTTCTTCACGCAGTTAGTACAGCTTCTGAAACCCTAGTTAGGAGTCCTACCTTGCTAGCCAGAGTCCCATTTCTTTCCTTGGCTGTCACTTTTCAAAGTGTATGAAAGGAAGCAGGGTTTCTTTTTTTGTATGGTTTCTACTGGTAAATTTTAAGGCTCTCTCCCCATTGTTCGTTTCATCAATTTTTGACAGATAATCAGTCTGTAATCTGACTTCATTTTCTCATCTCCACCTTAGAGTCTGCATTTTTATATTTAATCATCAGTTAGTTCTCTGGAAACTCTGAGTAAAGCAATTATGTTTTTGCCTATTTCTAGAGATAAAAGCTGGCTGCAAACCTTTACCCAAACCTTCAAGGAATTGGCTCTTTTTACTTTTACCTGCCCTGATAGAACTTGTATTCTCTGTGGCCTGCTGTTTATTTTTGGATTATAAAGTCTAGCCTTTTAATTTGGAAATAATATATCAAATATCAGATTTGTATGTATATTGACTTTTCTAAGTACCTGATTGTCTCATTAATTTGGATAATATATTAAAAATTTCAACAATCTAGTACTTTACAGGGTCAAGTCCTTAAATATTGATGCATTTATTGCCTAAGAATATTGTTTCTGTGGTTGGTATGGATTCTATTTTATTGAATTTAGAATTAAAATTGAGATAGAATATGGAAACACATTAAGAGACTACCCTCACCTACAATGAAAGGAAGGAGTAAGCTTTGGTCCAAGAGCAGGACTTAATTGTCAGAGTAACTGAACCCTGATGAGGTTAAACTTCTATGTATAGCTGACTTGTTTTATCAACTTTGAAGTCCTAGTTGGAAAATAATGGGATACTGATAAATGTGATGGGCAGATCTGAGTTCACATCCTCATAATCTGAAAAGAAATGATTCCTCTGAACCCTCTGGAGCTGAATAAGTAGCCTCCCTATCAGGAGCTAGAATTGCCGCTTTGCTTGAAAATGAAGCAGAACCTTTTCTCCCCTGCAAGCAACAGGTGCCTACCTTAGGATATGCCCTTTCCTCTGCTACACCAACAGCTAGAGTTAAGTTGCAACATAACACAGCAAAAAATATGCAGGACTGGATAATGAAGGGAGTGGTTACATCCCCAAATTATTAAAGGACCTGGCTAGTATGTACTACCAAAATTTTGAAAACAATATATGCTAGTAGATAGTGCTTGATCAAGGTGGCTGGGAAATGAAGTAGGGTAAGGAAAAGTTTATCAATTTGGGACAACTCTCCAAAGATCCAGAATTTAACACTCCAGCAAATATCTCTCTACTAGGATGGTTTCCAGAAGCATGAAAAAGCAATGGCCTACACCAGGAGAGAAAAAAGTTTTGCCAGTGGAGAGAGGTAGTAAATATTTTAGGCTTTGCAGTCCAGATGGTCTTTGTTGCAACTACTCAACTCTGTCAGTGTAAGTAGAAAAGCAGCCATAAAATTGTACATAAATGAATAAGAATGCCTGTGTGTGTGTGTTCCAATAAAATGTGATTTATAAACATAGGTAACAGGCTGCATTTGGTCTATTATTTACTGACCTCTAGAATGTATTAATTGAGGTTGAAATGCCAGAATTTCCATGGCAGACTATTGAAGCAGCATTGTAAAAGAGCCAGAGAAGGGCTCATAACAGAGTAAATAAACTGTAAACCCAGAAGACCCACCAGAAGAAAATGTTCCATGGAAGGCCCAGAGAACACGCAATGCATCAAAATCATCAGAAATGTGCTGGTCAGAAGGGTACCTTCATCACTTAGAAATTTAGTAGTGGCCTGCCTCTGTAGACCAGGGCTGTTGACAGAAATGCCACTGTAAAAGTGATAGCACTGCGGATGGGAGGCATAGTGAAATAATGAAGGTCAGGTGATAGCATTTATGAATCCAGAGTGAGGTATATATAACTATCATAATGAGTGGCAAGGACGGAGAGGCACTCTGGGGGCCTGAGCCATAGACAGTTATGGAGATGCTTAGTAGAACATGGTATCTCTGGCAGTAAAATAAATGCATAACCAATATTTTACTACTTGATCTGTACAAGGAACTCAAGGGTGAATGATCAGGAGGCTGAGAGCATGTTGCCTAAATTAAAAGTTATAATTCCTGGTCCTCAGGTCAGTTTCACACCTGGATTCCATTGACTGAAAGACAGGTCAGGTCCCCCAGTGAAAGAACCCTGCCACTTCCAACAAGGTACATATAATGTGTCCCCAGGTCTTCCCCCAAAGGGACCTGTGGCTATTTAGTCAGGTGATAGGGAGAGGGGAATGCCCAGACATTTGGGGAACTGTTAGAAACACCGTTCAAGCTGCCATCATGACACACTGTTGAGTAGGGACATACGGAAGCTAGGCAGTCAGATGCAGTGTGCTCAGGCCTGGCTCCACAGACCTACACAGTAGTCATTACCTCAGCTGCTGATGGTGTAATTAAAAGAGACATGCTTTATATTTGGGGCATTGCCTACATTGACTCCTTGGCCTTGGGGATAAGAGTGAATGTAGTGGGAAAGGTCAAATAAATCATCTAACTCTGCCTGGCATCCCCTGAACAAAGAGTAAATCAATCACAGTATTTGATCTGAGGAGGAATGGCAGTGACTAATACTACCCTTAAAGGCATAAAAAATCCAGGATGATGGTTTCCATTATATTTCTACTTACTTTACCATTCTGGCCCCTGCAGAAACCTGGATGACCTTCAAGACATTAGGATACCACAAACTCAAGCAAGCAGTGGCTCCAGTTTTGGCTTCTGTGCCAGAAGTCATGTTGTTGCTAGAATAGATTAACACAGCCTCAGGCACATTGTTTGTAGTTAATGATCTGGGAGATGCATTCTCTCTAGTCTTATCAGAAAAGAGTATCAGAAAGTACGTAGTGGTAGAGCAGATTGTAGAATGCTTTTACATTTCCCCCAAATCTGTAAATTCTTCTACCCACTGAAAAATTGAAACTCTCCTACTCTGGGCAAACCACACTCAGCCTACTTAGCACTTGTCCCTGCCCATTATTAGCCTCTTCAGTCTATTATTAGCCTCTTAGCACCTTAACTTCTATAATTTATTAGCACTCTGGCCTTCTGTGTGATAAATATGTAAGTGCTCTAGGCTTCATTTCTTCATTTATAAATGAGAATAATAGTTATGTTTCAGCATTAATATGAGGATTAAATAAGTTTTGTGTTAAAAGTTAGGTGAACATTAAGACCGAGTGACTCAGACTTTGTGATATGTAGTCAGGCTCTTAGTCAGCTTGGACTGTTGAAAAAAATGCACAAACTGAGTGGCTTATCTACAACTGATATTTATTTCTTACCAATCTGGAGGCTAGAAGTCCAAGATCAGGGTAAAGCACTGTTGCTTTCTGGCGAGAGTCCACTTTAGGGTTGCAGACCGCCAGCTTCTTGTTGTATTCTCACATGATGGGAAAAGAAGCAAGCTAGCTCCCTGACTTCGTCTTATATGGATGCTAATCACATTCATGAGGGCTCTACCCTTATGATCTGATTATTTCCCAAAGGTCTACTTCCAAATACTATCACATGGTGATTAGGGTTTCAACACAGGAATTTTGGGGTGACACAAATATGCAGTTCATAGCATGATCTAATCAAGAAAAGCAAGTGTACTTCAAGTAACTACATCCAAAGAAACTCAATGCAGGGAACTAGTTACAGAGCTGATGCTCGACATGAGAACCAAAAAAGAATCATTGAAGACCCATAAAGTGACAAAAACAAAAGTGTTCACCACTCAGCTTGAAAGACAAAAGAATGAGTTGGACTGCTGTTATTAGAGCCGAGGGGTGGGTTGACTTAATGGAAACAGGAACCATGGTGACTTTGTCTAGGGAGCTGAAGCCAAATAGGAAATACAGTCTTTTTCAAAAGAGCTGACAAAATCAAAGGCTTACAGAGTGAAATACTAGGGTTACTCCATTCCCCCTGTGCTTCAGTACAGTGCCTCTCATCGGCCAGAAGTCAGTTGACATTAAGCCAGAGAAACACCACCTGCAGAGGTCAGCCCAGGGCACAGGAAGGATGTGTTTTTATCTATAGGAGGTCATGACAGGAGGCCACATCCTTGTGGGTAGAGGTGGATTTCCCATAGGTAGGCTACTATTCCCACTATTAGCTCTTCTGGAATTAGGTTAATCCTGATTTAGGAAGTGAGGAACTGGGAAGGCAAACTAATGGAATAGTAACCAGCAACAGAGAATGAATTCCTGACACTTGCAAAAAACATGAATGAATCTTAAGTGCATTATACTAAGTGAAATGCTTGAATATATACTGCATAACTTCATTTATATAACACTTTAGAAAAAAAACAAAATAATAGTGATATAAAGCTATTTAGTGGTCTGTAGAGGTCAACATATGAGGGAAGAGAGTGTACTGCTAAGGTGTACAAGGAAAAATTTTTTAGGGTAATGCAAATATTCTGTATCATCATTGTGGAAGTGGTTATATAACCACATGTTCCTCAAAACTTATTTAATAGCACATTTAAATTTGATGGATTATATTTTATATAAATTAAAACTCAATACTGACTGAAACAAGTCAAATCAAATAGTTACACACACATATATATTCTTACACACATATTGTTAAAGGGGCACTAACTGATTACTCAAACATGGAAACTTCAAATTCATTATCATTCACTATCATTTTCTAGTCGTACAGACTCAGCAGATGGATTGATATCATGTAGGAAACTAATTTTTTAACCAATCATTTGATTTTGTTAGAGGAATCAAAGCCAAATTTTTCTGAAATTTCTCTGAAAACTTTGGTTCTAAGGTACTCATCTGAATCATTGAGTAGATTTTTCACTTTTCATTCAGAAGGTACAGAGTACATGGTTTATACGAGCCACACATTTAGCATTGACATTAGGTGCATTAATGATTAATAGTCTAACAACACCTAAACAATAAGGTAAGTTAGAAGGAAAATGACTCGATCAAGAACTCTGGATTCCATGTGAAAGACTTTTTTCAGGAAATTATTTCTGGAATCCAGAAACTATATAACTCCATGACCTCCCTGGAGGGAAAACTTGAAGTATTCTTGCCTAAAATATCAAGGGCAGACTTTTAAATTTTGGAACACAACAAACACATTTAAAGTCTGAAAGAAACTTCTTGGTAGATTAAAACAATCACAAAGCACAGTGCATAGAAGAAGGTTGATTGAACTCAATATCAATATGAAGAAGGTGGGTGGTGGTACAATAAGAAAACCTAATAATGTGGACTGACTGGAATTTTTGGAAACACTAGTTAATGGAATTTTGGCAAGACTAATGGAAGATCTGATTATAATTTAATGTCATATGGAACTTACTTTCAAATACCAATATTATAGATGAGATCTGTACTGTGGGATTATAGAAATTATCACTTGATAAAAATCACCATAGGAAGAGATTTGAACTGCTGATGTGGTAGAGGCTCACTTGTCAGAAGGAAAATCCTTGTCTCCTTGGAGCTAAACTGGGAGGTACAGATTAGGAAGGGAAGCTGCTTGCAATATCAAGAAGAGCATATTATTGTTTCCTAATAGTCAGTAATGCAACAAAATCAACTTACCTCCTTTGACATATTGAAGGCACACAAAGCCTAGTGGGGAGGAGGCCTGTTGACATCACGCAGACCCTAAGCTCGCCTCTGAATTAAATTCAAAGGAATTTTCTATTTCTTTAACTGGAGAACTGGTATGAAAGTATATGCTAAGCTTATTTCATGTGTTTGGAATTGTTATATCTTTCAAGAGTCCTCACACTTTTTAGAATTTACATGAGTCAAATTGGGCAGAAATAGTAGTTTGCATAGTAGATTTTTAGCCACTTAAAATATATCGTTAAATGCTGTAATAAATATGAAGGGTGAGCTTTAAGCATGAATAAAGCTCGATAAAATATTTTTTAATTGCACCTGAGTTCCAATGTCATGGAAATATTTTCCAAAGTCACTTTTGGGTCTGAAAGCTGTACTTCATCAGGAGAGCTGGGCCTTTGCCAACAGAGTTTATAGAACTTGATTATAGCATCAGGGTGGTAATGGAATGAATGGAGTGTTAAAATGTCATTTCTCAAGCTGTAATACAGAAACTTCATAGGCACAAAATTTATCATCCTGAAATATGTCTTTGGTTAATCAGACTGTAACTTTAAGTGTCATGATAAAAGCACTTTTAAATCAGTAAATTACTCATCCCTCACAATAGGTCTTATTGATTAGGAAAAACATATAGGATATCTCACTCACTGGATTCTTATCTCTAAGCCTTTCTGTCATTGGACTGTGATTTTAAGTGCATTATGTTTTATGTCAACATATTCTGTGTAGCTCTGTTTTCTTTGAACACATAGTTGTTGTAGATGATGCTGTCAGACTGGAAGATAGAGTGAATCTTGGGAGGTATGAGGGGAAAACTGGTGTTTAGAAGCTGAACAGATGTATGGAATGTATTTTAATCCCTTAAGGCTCTTCAGATGTCAATTGGCTTATGTTTCTGGACACTATCTGTCAGATCTCATTGAGCTATCTGTTTTATATTCCTGGGGACTGATTTGATTAATGAAGAACATGCCAGAACCTGGGGTTGTCTGCAATGAAAGATAACTTCTTCAGGCCTTAAAAAAGTATGCTTAAAAAATTACTGAATGACCATTTCTTCTCAAATGGAAGAAATTTAAACTGAGGGCCATGGTGTGAAGTCTCTTAGAGCAAGCTGAAAAAAAGCAAAACAACTGGACACACTTCAGGACTTGCTGGCAAGTGTTTACAATCAACTGGAACCATTTCAGGGCACATTAGGAAGAAGAGGAGGCTTGGATTGCGGCTGTGAGAACTTGGTGCACAAAATTCTCATCTTACAGCAAGGAAACACCAAAAAGTCTCCCATCTATTGGGAAAATTATGTTGGGTTCAGTGAATGTTTAGAGTAAAAAATGCATTAGAGAAATAACAAATGGGAGATACAACTATGAGCAATGCCATACTCTGATCTGGCTTGTAGACTTTATGTTAAAATCTTACTGCTTCATGTGCTAAAGGCATTCAGACTTTAAAATCCATCTATTTCATAAGAATTTAATTTCCAAGTATCACTCAAAAACAAATGACTCAGGCAGATTCAAAATGGGAATTATTGCTTACTTAAATAGAAACTTAGAGCATTTAATATGTTTTCTGATGTCTAACTCTATCTGAATCACAACAGTTTAATCCTATAACTATTTCTCAGGGTTTCTTAATGCTTTAGTACCGGGGCCAGCTTTTTGTAGGAGCAGGGAACTTCGGTTAAGTGATCTCCACCCATGTCTGCCCTGACAGAAACCTACAGACTCTAGGAACACTGAAATTCACAACAATGAAGTTTGAAACACTTTTCTGTAAATTATAATGTATCATTCTAATAAGAGTCATTATTTTGTTATTTTTATTAAGGGAATTTATTTCACTTATTCTAGAATAAGACTTAAGTAACTACTTGGCATTGCCTTGGGAAAATAAAGTTCATTTTAAAATAAACTTTTGTTTCCTTGTTTTGTTCTCTTCTATTTTGTTTTCTCATGTAACTGAAGAACAATGTGTGTATCCACATGTACACACAAGCCTTACTAAAGCTAGTTTACTCTTTTCCTAAAGCTGATGTTTTTATCTAAAATGGACTTTTGACACATTTTCATTCCAAAACATTTTAGAACAAAACATGCTTTCCAAAAGTCATGTCTAGATTCCAATTCTGCTGTGTAGTTTTCAGTTTACTTGCATTTTAATTTATGGATGAAATTTTGTTCATTCTGGAAACAAGCTATTCTCATTTTATTTCAAGGTTGTATTTCCTTGAAATAAAAAAGCCTTCACAGCTTTAGATATGTTTTTTATTTATATGCAAAAAATAAAACAGCTTTCATAAGTATCAAATATTTTCAAAATACTCTACATACTTAAGTCATTATGTATTGGTTTATTAAACAGTTTGTGCTGCAGGGAACTGCCATGAGCCTTTCATTTATTTCCCAAACATTGTCTTCTACCATGTGCTGTTGACTACCCCACCCTCTTATTGAAGGATGTCTTGGCCAGGTGAGGAATGGGTAGAGATAGGCAAAGGGCCAGGGAATGGGGACATCTGTAATAGTGTCAACAATAAGAAATACATTTAAAAATAGAATAAAGATAGCTTAAGCAGATTATCTTTATGGTCACTTGCATGTGTTAAAATCTCACAATGTTCTCACAATCTCACAATCTCATCTTAATGTTCATCTTTTTCTTTTTTTTTTTACTCATCTGCAGCTTTGTATCAAGGGACTTAGATTGGAGAAGAAATGTCTGTTCTCTCACTTTTTCTCTTTTGTATGTGTATTTCCTTTGTTAAGAAAAGGAAGAAGAAGATGCACAAGGCTAAATGTCTTTAAAGGACGTTATATCACTGTTCTTTGTGCCTTTTGATGTTCTTCTGGTTAATCACTGTTTTATGTCAATCCTCCTTGAATGTGCATGTGTGACCTCGTCGGGGTCTCTTGTGTGTGCAGAGTGTGGCCTTCTTGTTTCCACGTTCCATGATATGAGGGACCAAGTCCAGTTTCAATTCTTCCTAATCTCTTCTCAGAGTCTGTTCCTGAATATTCACCACAAAGCTTCTAACCATTAGTACACCTGTGTGGTCATCTTGGGCTTCGAATGAGTAAGATGCTCAAGATTCGACACCTTCCATGGGATCCACTTGACCTTTCTCCTTTCTGTTCCTTGTAGTGGTAGTTTGGACTTCCCACAGCTGTCCCTTTTTCTGTCTTATCCTCTTTTTTTTACCCTCTTTCTTTTCTCCTTGTTCAAAACAATACTGAGATCAACAAGTCCATTTCATAAGCTAATATCTGACTATGAATGGAATACCAGTTTTATTTTCTTTCTTTTCCTTTTTTTTTGCAGGTGCTTATCAATAAATAATTGTCTTGAATCCCTCCTGTCCAGCCCCAATTGGCATTAGGCGTAAAGGTGGAAAAAACAATAATTCTTCCTTACAACTCTAACAATCTTACTCCCATTCCCTCTATATATGTTTGCTTATGAGGGAGGTGGCTTATAGTGATTACTAAGGGGAGCAATGGGCTCAACCACTTAAACCCCCCTAGAGAAGGAATTGTAGGTGTTTGAAGTTCACTGTAGGTTGGTTAGTATAGGATGTCTCTTTTCATCTCAGATTTGGATCTTAATCACCAATAACAGGCCAACAAAAACATCTCAATTATCATGATGCTACAGTTACAGCCCAAACAATTTTATGGTATAGCTGTATATCATAAGGTATTCTAAGTACACCTGTGAGTGGTTGTGCTTAGGTTCACTTGCAGTTCCACACAGTTACTGAAAAATGATTGTAAACTTTTAAATTAATCCAGGGATATACTTCATACACATTAGCAGCTCTGGCTTTTCTCTCCATCAGTCTGCTATCTCCTGCACATGTGACATGGCCGTTAACTGCATTCTCTGTGAAACGCCTCCTGCTTTCATTTTCTGGAGCACCCATGTATAATACCTTCCAAACATGGTTTACATCCTTCTTTTTTACTGATTCTTTACCAAAATGTGGATATTCTTTCTTTCCTGTGGTCATGACTTACCATTCTAGGCTGATCCCTGTAAACCTAAATTCGTACAAAGTCTACTTCGACTCAGATACTCATAACATGTATTAATCAGGCTAATTTGGCTAATTTATTTCAATATAATTTTTACAAGAGCTTTCACCTACTTTAAAACACTGTCTTCTTTTAATATTTACCTCAGGAACAAACTCTGCAACAGAACTTTCAAGGCCTTATTGCTGCTATACCACCCAACCTGTCCAAACTTATTTTTCTAGCTCCCTCTGATGTACGTGGTTTGCTTCAGGTACACCTATAATATCCTCTTGTCCTTAATGTCTCAGGAACACAAACCTATTCATTCTTGCCTCTGTGTTTCAGAATATTTCCCTGTTCCTAACCAGAAGTCCTCCTAACTTCAGTCACCTGCTCAAATAATGAGTTTTAAATACTGCCCTCTGCCATTACACATTTCTGGAATGCTCAGCTGATATAGAGTCTTGCTCAGTCTCTATATATACTAGGTAGTTTTCATTTTGTGTAACTTTTCATTAAATATGTTACACATATTTTATGTGTAACACCTGCTAAACACCTAAATCTGTTCTTGTATTTAGGTGTTTTTACTCACTAATGCAATAATACTTACTAAGGTTTGTGACCATATTTTTGATTTCTTATATACACTGAAAGTGTTTGGCAAGTAGTTGATATTTTCTCAAAGTTTGGTTTATTGATAAATATGCAATGTAACACAGCAAAATGGGCTCAGAATAGCATTGTGGCCTTGGAAAATATTACTTAACCTCTTAAACCTCAAGGTTCTGGTCCGTAAAATAAAAAAATAATGTCTTTTCTATCTACTTTGGAAAATGTTTAGTAGTTGCAAATAAGATGTGAACAGTTCTTAATCTGAAAACAATGCTTTAGCTGTTATTTTCAGATTAAGAAAGTCTGTTCACTCTTACTTTAATGTCAATGTAAAGAAAAGTACAAACATGGATGGAAAAGAGAATTTTGGTTTTCCACATTTGAAAGGACAAATTGTTTATGCCTTTGTAATAAAAAATGTTTTAGTTTTTTTGGGAAAATAAATTTATTTCATTTGTGTATTACACAAAGGTATTAAAGTACATAGAAAATTTTTGTCTGATATGTGGCCAATGGCATAAATAGAAATATAATACAAATCTTCTAATTCTTGGAGTCTAAATATCTACATAAATATTCTATATCATTGTAGGTTGAAGAAAGCACCTCAAGTTTGAAAAAATAGTTTTGAGATGTGGGGTTTTACACTCCAATAATCCTAACATCTGTAAGTTTTCTAAATTTAAAAATAAATAGTTTCTCTTACTGTGATTTGAAGACAAAGAAGGAGTTGATGACTAGTAAAAAAGGAACATAGGATATTCTGCCATGATCTCTCCTTATGGATTCTCATTTTTCCATCATTATTCAAGGATATTCCAAATTTTACATTTCTGAAGATCAACTCCCAAAGTGTCTTCCAGGTTTGTGGCTTTATGAAAATTCTCCAAAACATTTGAAGGGAATTAGGTATATTTCCTTCTCCTGGGACTAATAATTCAACATAAAATGTGGAGAGTAGTGCATACCCAGAACTGTAACTACATAAATTACATCGAGTTAAAATTTTATTGTCCCAACATTCTTCCTTGTGCTATTGAGGCTTGTGATGCAATTCTCAGCAGAAAAACAAACGCCAGCACATCCATACAGCATCGCATCGGAGTGGGGAAGAATGCGCTTTGTTTCACCACCCTCCACTGCGGTACGCGACACTGCGGCCAGGGTAAGGACACGCTGCCTCAGGAGTTCGCCATCCCAGAATTTCAGCAGCGATGCCATGGATCTTCCTACAGGGGAAGTTGCGTTTAGTTGGCATGAATAATTTAAGTATATCTTATTGCTCAATTAATATTCACTTCTAGATTCTTGAGCATGTTTACCACAAACACTTTGCTCCTTCCAGTTTAAATAATAGATTACTTTAGGGAGTAATTCTGTGGCTCCTACTTAGGAAACATAATCCCAGAAGTCAATTCTGGGCTATAAATTTACTTTAATCCCATAATTTCCCCCCCTCCCCAAATTCTTGTGCTTTTCTCAGACCATGTTAATAATAAAGGTTTGTCAGAAGGTTACTGGAATCATTGTTTTTATTTTTGAAATAGAATTTAAGATTTAGCTGGTTAACATTATTTCAGGGTTAGTTTCCTAAACAGATTCTCTTCAATATATTAAGATGGAATTTTTTAAAGAGGTGAGTTAAGTGGTATTTTTTTTTATATTGAGGAAAGACATTGGTGAACAACTTTCTGGATAGATTATGTCTTTGCTCTGATCTGAGTACTTTTACAAAACATTCCTTGAAAATTAGCTAAATCCACTTCCTACCTTGAAAATAAAATCAAAGCTTTATCAAGACTGTAAGTGGATAAATGGCGTTTATCTATTGTGTTTTACTTTCCCCATCTGTATCCAAGAAATTTCCATGTTCTGTAGCTTACTGCTTTGTGTGATGTTGCTTTTATCCCCATCATTCTTTCTCTCCCCTCAGCCTCTTCCCTGCCTCAGGTCGTCATTGTCTTGTTCATGTTGAATTTAGTCAGTTGCTGGACTGATCTTATCTCTAGTTTCCTTTCCTTTCAAAGCATTAGTGATAAATACATGTGCTTTTCAACAATATTTTTAATTCTCCTGTTTCCAGCGCATGGTGAAGCTGCACTGTTCTGTCCCTGTGTAAACTGTAAGATGTAACAATGTGTCGCTTCTTGATGGGAACCTATTGGAACAAGGGCTCAAGTCACCATGTCCCCTACCTTTGCCATTATTGATGGTGATAGTCATGTGGGAGGGTTCTACCTGCCAAACTTCTCGAGTGGGGATAAATTGAAACAGCAACCTCACTCTTACACCCTCCCCTGCCAAACTCAAGACAAACCAAGTCTGGTACCCAAGGCCCTTTATAAGCTGTCCTGTGTTAAAACTAATACAAGAGCTTAACAATGTGACACATGTTTAAAATATGAAAACATATAAATGTCTAGTATGTAATATAATAAAAACATTTTCATGTATAATATCAACAGCATTTCCCCTTTCTCACTATACTCCATAACTATGCCATTCACAGGATTTTTAAACAATTTCAGTTTCTAGATTTTTGGCAAATTTAACTCAATATGGATTTTTTCCTGAACAGTTGACTGCCTTCATTAAATCTCTATAATCTGCTTTAATTCAGTCAACTAACATTTATTGAGATGTAATGATAGGCACTTAAACCTTCAATTTTCACAGCAGCCAGTTGGATAAGTAGCATTTACTGTGACAAATAGCAGACAGATGTGTCTGGGGGATCCTGCCTGGGCATTTACTAGTAGTACCACCTGAGACATGATTTCCAAGCAGTCTGAAACTCAGACCCCTCACTTATAGAGGAAGGATGATAATCCCTAGCACAGACAGTTGTGAGGTTTAAATTAAGTCATGTATTTACAGTGGTGGGCATGGAGGTGGAGCTCAGTCATTACTGGCTCCCATCAGTCTTTGGCAGATGAGAAAACAGAGGCTCACAGTTGAACACCAGATGGGTTGCTACAGTTATCCAGATTTTGGTCTTCCAGGCTTCATACATTCCAAGCTGATTTAAATTGAATTACTCTTTTCAGATTATCCTTTCCTTCATTTCCTTTATTTTTAACATAAATGAATGATAGTGGCTCCCTTGTGTTTGGGGAGAGGGAGGCTGCAAGGAGGAGAGACAGACAAATGGGAGCTCTCAAAGCCTTCCCTGGGTCACATGAAATCCTTGGGTGATGACTTGGAAAGTATGGCTAAATGCATCCCTGGTCACTTCTGAAAGACATGTGTCCATCTATCTATTCCACATGAGGAACAGAAATGTGTGGCAACATAAAAAACTGCAAATTAAGACTCATAACACGTTGAAGAAGATTCTTTCTTGTAATGGTCTCAAGGCACTATAATGGGGTAGCTAGGGATTTGTTTGTTCAGAAAAATAAAGAACCTGGATACTTCTTAAAGTTTCTTTCATTGTATTGTCAATTGTATTTTCTTAACAACACCAGAGGCTTTGAAGAGATAGGAATTAGTATTTGTTAATGTCAAACAGCCTTTGGAAGGTAGGCTGTATTCTTGGTGCTTGGAGAATCATTTCTTCCTCTTGAATAAAGAAATGTCAGCCTTTTTCATGTTGGGAACCAAAGATCTTATTCAAGTCTCTACCATTTACAAACTGTCATGTGACAGTAAAAATTATGTTTCAATAAAACCAACAATGGAAAAGTGTAAGCAAATGGTAATCTTATTGAGTATGTGAGGTAGGGAAAACATGTTAAAATACATATGCAATACAAACATGATTTGTCAGGAAAAACATTCTGTAGATATTTACATGAAAACACAAAAAGATTTTAATGTGGACACTTTGAAGAGTGATATTAAGTGATCTTTATTTTATATTTCTTAATGACAGTATTCTCCAAAGTGTGTATAATGAACCACATATTTTATTGCTATTATGATGCAATTATATATATAATTATATATGTGCATAATTATATGTATATATACATATATATAATTGCATAATTATATATATATAAAATTATCTCCCTTGTGTATTTCTAAATTGGTCATTTTATTGAACTCTTGTTAATATTCTCAGTTGACTTATTATTTAGCAACCCAGCAACATGTTAATAGTTAATAACCATGTGTTAGTTCAGATTTTAAAATTCTCTAACATTTCACTCTTAGCTCTGTTTTTTACAAAAATATAACTTATTAAGTTACGGAAACCACTTTTAGATTTATATGTCAAATGCCAGTTTGTCATCCTACTCGAGTATCTTGCCAGAGACTTAAATACTACTGTGCTGGAGTTTGTTCATCCTTCCACTGTGATTTCTCCTCTTCCTCCAGTTAATAATAGAACCTCCTGAGCTCGAGCAGCTGAGCATAGCGCTGTCGAGCTAGAGGCCACAATGGGTGTAAGTTTTGTCCATGTGACGGGGTTGGAGAGACGCCTTCGACTTCTGGATCACGTTACCGTAGGGCGGCAGTTTGTTTTCTCCTGTCTTGCCCCTTTCTGCTGACTGAAATTGAACAACGAACAGGGTCTGCTACTTCAGATTTAGGATGGAAGCATCTTCTAAAGATGGAAGATAAAAACTACTGTGTCTAACCTACGTGTGCACACAGCATGCTTCATATCATAATCTCTGCTCCCTCTTTCCTCGCATCTTCTCTTCCCTAGAACTCCACACTGTTGTGAAGTAGACTTAATTTAAAACACATAGTCCACTCAGCAAATCTGCCCCCATATTTTCACAATACGTCTCCTATCCAACCATTTCTTCACATTTCTCTCCCTAGACCAAACTAGTCTGATTTTCCCCTGACTGTTCTGCTATTTCTATTCTGTGGTTTATAATGTGTTCTCCATACAGAAGAATGCCTTTTTAAAAATGGAAATCCGATGACATCACTTCTGCTTAAAACCCTGTAATTGGCATCCTTAAGCACTTAAAATAGAATTCTGGCAAGATAGTTCCTGAGAGATCTGGCCTTTGTCTTTTTCTCTGGCTACATCTCATATCCTCTTCTTTCTAGCCCACTCCTGTCTATGACTGTTGGCATCCCTACTGCCTCCAAGACACACCATCCTCACTCTCGCTTTGGAAACTGCACATTCGTTATTTCTCTGCCTGCAAAATTCTCCTTTCAGGTGTCCTCTTTGCAAGATTCTCTGCATAATTCAAACTTTTCTGAGGTTGTTCTCATTTGCCTTCTAAAACATCTATTCTTTATGTATGTATTTTTTATTCGTATTTATTGTATTACAACTGTCTCAGCTTTCCCCCTTTTCCCTTCTTTGACACTTTTCCTTAGCCCTGTTATAGTTTGATCATAACAATTAGTATTACCTGAAATAAGAGTATGTATGCTTTTAATTTTTTTGTAGTTAGAATTTTTCTCCCCTTATTATGTAAATTCCACTAAGACAATGATGTTTTCCCAGGACTTAAACAGTACCTGGTGCACAGTGGGTGCTCCAAAAATATTTGTTTAATAAATCAATATTTAGCATTACATACAGTTATTAAAAATTTTTATATTTTTTCTGTTGATATAATTTATTAATAGATTTGTTATTATCCATGTAGTCTTAGAATAAACCCTTCTAGGTCCTAATCCATTTAATTTGATGTTAGGTAAATTTTTCTAGTATTTTTATTAATATTGATAGAAGGCTAATTGCTAGATTATTTAAAAACATCATAAAATGAATTACAGTCTTCTGCTTTTTCTTATCCCTCAACATTTTCTGTTGAAGAAATATCATCTGTTCCTTATAAATATGAATGTAAACACACAGGAAATTGTTAAAACCAGGGTAGTTACTTGAATAATTCTTTTATAACTTTTAAAATACTTTCATGTTTAATAGTGTAGACAAGTATTTGATTTCTTCTTTTTCAATAATAATAATTTATTTTTTCTAGAAAACATTAGTTTTACTAGAAGGTTCAGGTTGAATAGCAATATCAACTTGGGGATAATGTTAACACTTATTTTTTGTAGTGTTACCCCCTTCTCATTCCTAGATATGTACACCTGTGTGTGTGCATGTGAGACAGTTTAGTTTAGCTGAAAGTTATTTCTGCCTGGGAAAATGTGCAGTTTTTCTTAAATCACTCTCTTTTTCTCTTCCTTGTCCAAATACCTCCCACTTAAATTTTTTTGGTCTCAGTTTATCAGTGCCTGTCATTACCAACCAGACTGAAAAAAGCTCATGATACATGAGATTCCGGGTAGTTCATTCTAAAGAGTCCTTGTTCATTAGTGGGAAATAATTAGCTCTAGACTAAAAGCTGACTGGTCCTGCCTAAGAAAGCTTACAAGCAAGACACAATAGGTTCTGTTTCTAAAAAACTGCATCCCAGAAAAATATTCAAGAATACTTACAGGAGCACAAACACTAGTGGCATCCAACAAGGTGAAGTTCATAATGTCTGGCATCTAATAAAAATTATTAGATATTCATAGAAGCTGAAAAATATGAGCCATGATAATTATAAAATCATCAATTAACATGTACCTAGGATTTAAAGAAATATTAGAATTAGTAGACAAGGACATCACTAGTGATAACTATTCCACATGCTCAAACTGTTATGTATAGCCATAAAACTTAAAAAGGGTCCAGATCAAGTCCCCAAAATGAAAACTAATGTTTGAGATTAAAAAAGACACCAGGTAAGATTAATAGCAGATTATATTTTGAAGAAGGAAAGACCAAGGAAAGCTTAATTTGAATACATAACAAAATAAAATTCATAAGGAGGCAAAGGAAAATAAATGTACAAAACACCAGTGATTTCTGAGGCAATTTCAAGAGACCTACTATATATAAAATTCATGTTCCAAAAGAGAAGAGAGTAAGAGACAGGGAAAAAAGTTAAGGAAATAATAGCAGAAAATTTTCCCAGTTTTAAGGAAACTTATAAACCCACAAACCCAAAAAGCTTAACAAATCCCACACAAGAAACATGAAGAAAAGCATAACAAGACATACAAAAATTAGAATAAAAATTTGTGATATACAGAAAAGCCTTAAAAAGATCCAGTAAAAAAAACATAACAGGTACAGAAGAACAAAGTCAATAATGATAGAAGATTTTTCCTCAAAAACAATGTAACAAGACAGCAGAACAACTTTAAAGTACTAAAGGAAAAAAAGAACAACATGAAACTATAATAATATACTGAATGAAAATAGCTTCCAAAAAAGAAGTTGAAATATTTTTTTACCTACAAGACTTGGGAGAATTCAGCACCAGTAGACCCAAACTAAGAACATACTTTTAAAAGTCCTTTAGGTAGAAGTAAAGTGATATTTCTCCATTAGTTTAAGTATTCTTTGATTTTTAAAAATTAATATTCTGTAATTTTCAGCCTATAGATCTTTTATACATTTTATTTATACCTAACAATACACATTTGGTGTTATTAGAAATGACACATGTTTTTAAATTTTAAATTTTATATCATTAGCATATAAAAATACAATTGAAAGATTGTCAAAGAACATGTATACCTGGCTGGTGTAGCTCAGTGGATTGAGCATGGGCCTGCGAACCAAAGGATCGAGGTTCTATTCCTAGTCAGGGCACATGCCTGGGTTGCAGGCCAGTTCCCTGCAGGGACACATGAGAGGCAACCATACATTGATGTTTTTCTCCCTCTCTCCTTCCCTTCCTCTCTAAAGATTAAAAAAAAAAGAACATGTATAAAGGACCCATGGGCACAGCCAACAGGGGGCAGGGGAGGACTGAATGTGGGAGGTGGGGGGTGGGTAGGGCAGGAAAGAGTAATGGGGTAAAATGGAGAAAAATATAATTGAACAAAAATTAAAAAATAAAAATACAATTTTTTGTATTGATCTTGTATGATACAATCTTAAAGTAATCTGTAGGTATGGTGAATTGCATCAACTAATTTTCAAATAGAATTAGACCTTTTAAAACTTATCTGGTTGATAAGTTTTTGGAAGTTATTACCTCCTGTAATAAGGAACCAGAAAGCTGAGCCAGACCACGTGGTTTTATCTAAGGATGGCAGTCCAGCTGAGGTTTCTTTTATTTATTTTTCTTAAAATCAAGAAAGATACGCCAAATATCAAGAATAGTGACAGCATGGGCAACTATATGCTTTCACAAAGTTCCCTGTACCTAAAAAAGCATGCCCTCAATTCAGTGGTCCTGGCAGCTGGTGTAATACAGGATCCATAATGGTAATGATTTCTGTCTTTTCTTCTCCTTTATCCTTGTGGTTGTCTGAGGATGCTATTCGAGTTCACTTTATGTCATCAGGTCCTAATGTCTACATCTGTGTTCTTTATCTTCCTGTAACACTGTTTCATAGCCTGTCTTACTCTGTGGTTCACTTGCTGCCCTACTAAGCATAATACTCAAGGTTTCAATAACATACTTGCCACAATAAGCTGATGCTCAGTATGTGGGAAGGAACTGGTAATCATACAGAGAGGAGTCAAACATTTCAAAAACACATTTTCATGAAGGATGAAAGAAATACATAAATAATCAAAACAATTTTAAAAATTATATGCAATGAAAATGATATACTCTACAGGAAAAGGTTAGAAAAATGAGTAATTTTTCCTGGAAAAGGAAGTCATAATGATTATCTACAAATATTGAGAGAATTGCTGTACAAGAGAAATAATAAATTAATTTTGATAAATTTAAATGGCAAAGCTAAGACTAATGGCCAGAAATATTAAGAAATACTTTAACAGCCAATATAAGGAAGATCTGTAGGGCAATCAGGCTGTTCAGAAATTGAATGAACCACTTTTTACACTATGAATTCATTCTAATTGGTAGTGTCAGAGGTAGAAGGGACATATGGTAGGGATGTTATCATTAACATTTCTGAACTGGTGGGAATTTATATAAAATAGAGATTTCTGTGTTTATTTCCCCCAAAGAGCCCAATTGAAGTAGGTCATTAAAAATATTTTTAGAAGGGAGAAAACACTACCATGGAGACAGAAAACTGAATCTCTCTCAGACTAGAGAGGCATACAGACTTTATATCCAAACAAGTATTTTGCAAAATCTCAGCCTTGTCCATGAAGTAAAATTTCCATAGAACTCCAATTAATTAGAATATTAAGATCAAGCTATTTTGTTTCTCTGAGAATAATAGAGATGTACTCTCTCTTCTTGTCTCTTCATAGTATTTCAGAATGTTCAAAGAAAAACTGTTTTCAAAATTAGCACATTGCTCTTCTGTCTCTAGAAAATTAGCATCCCTAAGTGGCTAAAGTTTTTCTAGGCTTCCAAGGGCCTCTATAACATTCATCAGAGTAACTCAAGCTGAATACTTTTTTTTTGCTTACACAAATTTGTTGCTAAGCAGAAAATTTGGTACCTCTAATTATGTAAAACAGCTTATCCTTCTCCCTGAGAAACACCTCAGTTTTCACAATGTTAGAGAGCCCCAAACTCAGCCAGAGCATGCTTTCTGCTTCTTCCTGGATACTGGGCAACAAGGGAGTCCAAGGGATGAAAAAAAAAAAGATTCATTACCTTTATCACTTGAACCTAAATAAAAGCCCTCTAAAAATAAACTATGTCTACCATGAAATGTTTAATGGTGCTAATCTTAAATTTAAGTATTTTAAAGGACAAGAATTATATTTCCCACTCATTTTGGGTGCTGATAAAACTTACATTCAAGAATTCAGAATAATTAGAAATGGTACTCAAATGTGATTCTTTATTTACTCTTTTAAATTGAATTTATTGAGGTTACATTGGCTAATAAAGTTGTATGTTTCAAGTATACAGTGCTATAGTAAGACATCTGCATAGTGTATTGTGTGTTCACCATCCTAAGTCTAATCTCCTTCTGCCACAACTTATCCTCTGTTTACCCTCTTCTACCTGCCCGTACCCCCATTTTCTTCTGGTAATCACCATACTGTTGTCTGTGCCTGCAAGTTTTCATTCTTTTTTCCTTTTTATAAACATTGTTACTCTCTTATAGTTGTCCCAATTTTCCTCCTTTGCCCTCCTCTGCCCACCCCTGTTGCTCACACTATTGTCCAGTCCGTGGATCTTCACACATGTTCTTTGACTAGTTCCTTCCCCTTCTTTCCACTATTATCCCCTCCCCACTTTCCTCTGGCTGCTGTCTGTCTGTTCTATGTTTCCATGCCTCTGGTTCTCTCTTCCTTGTTAGTTTATTTTGTTCCTTAGATTCCTCTCATAAGTGAGATAATATGCTATTTGTCTTTCACTCACTGGCTTATTTCACTTAGTATAATATTCTCTAGTTCCATCCATGCTGTTGCAAAAGGTAGGAATTCTTTCTTTAGGCTGCACAGTATTCCATTCTGTAAATATACCACAGTTTTTGATCCATTCATCTACTGAAGGACATTTTGGCTATATATGAAAAAAAAATGAAACTAGACCACCAACTTACACCATACACCAGAATAAAGTCAAAATAGATAAAAAAAAACCCGAATATAAGTTGTGATACCATAAAAGTCCTACAGGAAAACTTAAGCAGTAAAATTTCAGATAACAATATTATCCCACTTAACAATATTTTTGCTGATATATCTCCTAGGGCAAGGGAAATAAAGAAAAAAATAAACAAATGGGGCTATATCAAATTAAAAAGCTTCTTTTTTAAAAAAATATTTTGTTTCTTTTTATTTTTAGACAGAGGGAAAGGGAAGGAGAAAGAGAAAGAGAGAAACATCAATGTGTGGCTGCCTCTCACATGGCTCCCTACTGGGGACCTGGCCCACAATCCAGGCATGTGCTCTGACTGGGAATCCAACTGTGAGCCTTCAGTTCACCGCCCGCACTCAATCCACTGAGCTACACTAGCCAGGGCTAAAAAGCTTCTTTACAGCTAAAGGGACCATTATCAAAATGAGAAGGGAACCAACTGTATGGGAGAACATATTTGCCAATGACACATCAGACAAGGGTTTAATCTCCAAAACACATAAAGAACTCATATGACTCAACAGCAAGAAGGTAAACAACCCAATTAAAAAATGGACAAAGGATCTGAATAAACACTTCTCCAAGGAGGACATACAGCAGGCCAAGAGATACATGAAAGGATGGTCAACATCACTAGCTATCAGAGAGATGCAAATTAAAACCACAATAAGATACCTTTTCCACCAGTCAGAATGGCCATCATGAACAAATCAACAGGTACTGGCGAGGGTGTGGAGAAAAGGGAACTCTAGTGCACTGTTGGTGGGAATGCAGATTGGTGCAGCTATTTTGGGAAATAGAATGGAATTTCCTCAAAAAATTACAGAAAGAATTGCCTTTTGACCCAACAATTTCCCTGATGGGACTAAATTATAGCCTAAAAATCCCGAAATACCAATTCAAAAGAATTTCTGCATCCTTCTGTTCATAGCAGCACTATTTACAACAGCCAAGTGCTGGAAACAGCCTAAGAGTTTTCAAGTGAGAGTCTTAAACTGCCATTATATTGACTTTGCTACAAAGGTCAGTCCTTCCAATTTTGTGACAACTTTTGTGAGTATCCGTTTCTGGTCTACTTAGCCATCCTATTTAACCTTGGGTCTAGAAGTAATACCTCCAGGTAGAGCTCATTTCTGAGAAGCTAAAGGTTATCGTCTATTTGTCCCTGCCTTCTTTCAGCATAATACTGCAAGGATTACAGACACCCTCTATCTTTTTCTGTTGGTGTTCTCATCTTCCTGCACAGCAGTCTGATTATTAGCCAGCCAATTGGATAAGAATGATTTTTTTGTCATTATTATTGATTATAACTTAGTACTTTCTCCTCTCTAACGTATTCTTATTGTGGAGCCATCTATGGGAGTTCCTTAGAAGATATCTTGAACTCCCAGCTTTGTACTTCTCAACCTCTTAAAACATGTGTTTAATATTAATACCTTAATATTAAAATAGATTATTTTAATATTGCCCTTTTGCCTATATAGCAGCATACATTTTATGAATACTATTGGCATTATTTGCATGCCTGTGAATTCAAGTTTGTCAACAAGTTCTTAATCATGGTTATTGCCATCTTACATTCATGAATTTGAACAAAAACATTAAGTTGGTTAACTGAGTAAACAGTATATGTTTTTGTTTGTTGAGGGGGTGGGAAAGAATATTTATGCCTGGTAACAGCAGTTATTACTTCACTATCAGCTCTAGTATCAGAGAACATTAAGTATGTGTGACACCCAAGAAGAGCAAGTCTTAAATATTTTCAGAATTATAGCTATAAAAGCCAGGCCAAAACATCTGTACCATAATAAAGAATCTGAAAGGAAATTGTGTTCTACTTTGACTCCTTGTCACTAAACAAATTCTACAGAAGTTTCTAAATTCAAGGATGAAGTTTGTACTACCAATAGGGAAATGTCAGACTTCTATTTCTATTCATTTGACATCTCCAAAGACCTTCCATTGATTTGGGGATAGATTGATGTATACAAATCAATCTCTGCATGAAATAAGCCAATTAATATTACATTGAATGTTGGGAAAAAATTAACTTACATATGAAATATACAAACTTTGTGGAGGTAAAGCTGGTCTTCTCGTCCTTTTTGATGTTTTCCTGGCACTTGAGCTTGAACTGGCCAACCTTTAGTTTGTCAAATTCTTCTCCATAAAGTGGATGTCTTCAGGTTTAGACTTGACTTCAAAGATTCCATTTGTAATAGGGAAGTTGGTGATATCAAAAAAGCATCTTCCAAGGACCAAATTATTACTTGCCTCTTTGTAGGAATATTTTTGTCCAAGCAATAAGAAATAGCAGGGAGAGTTGGGTCTTTCCTGATTAAAATTCCTATTCAATAAAAGGTCACTTTATCTTCTCTATAAAGAAAAAAAAATTTTGGTATAAAGCATAAATAACAGGAGGGCATGATTTGATAATTAAATGGAGTGAATTTTAAATTTTGAAGAACTAGGATTGATTATTTTTTGTGACCTATTTTTGACCTTCCCAGTGTTTAATGATCATGTAATTAAACAGTTTTTCAAGGTTTCCTTTCTATATCCACATTTGGATTAATGTGAATTCAAATCAATATCTACATTTAGATACTGATACAGTTTTTTCTTTTGTGTTCTGAATTTTCCTATATAAAGATCCAATGCCTTCGTAATAAGAAATTAAATATTAAGTGGAAACTCAACTGAAGGTCATTTTTGTCTTATTCCATTAAAATAGAACCACAAAATACCATACTTCATGAAAATTGACTTGCCATATAATTTTCTAGCCAGTGATATTATTTCTTTATAATTTCCTTTTTCTGAGCCAGTTTCCTTATTAGCAAAATGTGTATTTGGCAGCAGTGTATTTGTCTTTTAAAAATGTGGGAAAAAATTCTACCCACATTGCAAGTCTCAGCAGATTTAGTATACAATGTATGGTGAATGGCTGATGTGTCTGCAGTTTTGGTCTTGTTTGATTCTCCTACTGTTTGTCCAACTAAGAGACCTTAGCAGGTGTGGGGAAATGTAGTAGGTGCTGAAGGACATGCAGGTTGAAAAAGGAAAAAATAACAAAACCAAGGACAATAGGTGACAATCACCTAAATTCCTTGTGGTGGTGACTTACTACATCTGGAAATGCTGAGATTTTCCGTTTTTTCCTTTCCTTCTGGAAATTATGAGGAAATAACAGAATATAATAAACATATCAGAAGGATTCAAAAGATGACATGAAAACAGAAAATAGTTGCACAAACTCACTTTATTTTCTACATGAAACAACATCACAATACATATTTATAACTGAAGTACTTCCAACAAACTAATAAGACAGAGAAGATCTGTCTCAATATGTATTAGAAAGCAGCTTAATTTCTAATTTAATATCTTATTATTTATACTTTTTGGGGAAATGCTTAAATTTGTTGCCTTTGTCACCTTCATAAAAAACATTGGCTTTTTACTGCTTCTCAATTAACTGTAATGTCATGTCATGTCTTTCTTATATTATATTGTATTTCTCTGGGAATAGGAAAATAAATAAATAAATGAGAGATTTATAATGTTTAAAATATGTAGTTTAGCAATTGAAATTCTCGCTAAATGTATAACAAGTAAATGCAGATATGGAGAATATCGATAAGAATGATTACAAAGAGAAGAGATGATGTTTTTCCAGTAGGAAAAACTTACAGTCTATGTAGTTGAGAGACTTGGATTTACCCATGGATTTACAACTAGATATCTATTTATTTATTTTATAATTAGACTCTCTGAGTCTTAGAAAACTAAGGCTGTGGTTTTCAATTTCTGTTCATTCAAATGTTTGCAAAAGGAGGTTTGACATAAACTACGATGTGACAACCGAGTTCAATTATATAGAGATTTTCCTACTAAAACACTACATAAATCCCATTTTTCATAAAAAATAACTGGGAAATTCTGAGAGAAAACATTGGACTGTGAGTTTGGACTAAAAACTCTGGTGAAGAGCTTTCTAACTATAAAACTGAGAACCTATTTAAATTACAGAGTTGGGTACAGTTGGATACCATTTTGAAGGGTTAATCTGTGATTTATACTGGCATAATAGTGTAACTTAAAAATTACATACTACTTCCAGAAACATGACTTAATTTTATTTATTTTATCTTTATAAGGTGACTATATTATAACCCAGATGAGACACCAAAAACTGAAGTACCTACTAGTTAAATGTCTTAGCCAAGGCCATAAAGCTAAGGACTGTCAGTGCCAGTAGACAGACCCTGGATTCTTAACTTCTAAGGTAGTGTGGTTTCTGCCACATTGTCAGTGATGATTTGGATATGAGATGATAAAGTAATGGGTACGGATAAAACTTTAAAGTGCCCAGACCGAGTATCTATTTTTGAACACATCGTTTTCTGCCAGGAGAGCACCGAAGCCAGGAAACTGCTCCTTCTGTGGGGGGAGTTGGAGGACAAAACGGCTTGAATGACATCTCGAACATTCAGCCTAATCAAAGCAACACTTGAGAGCTGACAAGTAACCATACTTTTGAAAGTCCATGCAAGTAAGCCAATAAATAATTATATTTATTTAAGTTCCCATTAAAATGACATGGAGATCTAGTCCTTTGCCTACATAATTCTAACCCTGCCAAATTTAAAGATGGTAATAATGATAACAAATAACAAAATATCCAGAAATCTAGGAAGGTTAGAAGGGAATGTGAATTATTCCTTTCCTGAAAAAAATTGTATTTTATGTAGTTAAATTTTATTAGAAAAACACTACAACAAATGTTAGATAATTACAAAGATTTCAAGATATACTATTTTAGGAAATATGTAATGACATAAAATCCAGGCTTAACAGAATAATTTGGGAACCTGTAGGGGATGTATATGATTTGACCTAATATGCCTAAAGACATATTAAAATAACTTTATTTGAAGGGTTTAGATTTATTTCATACTTTTTATGTTTTCCTTTCCACACTTTTTTCACATGTAGATATCTTTTGAACATTTATTGACCACATTTTAGTAACTAAATTTTTATTTGGTAATTATAAAAAATAATAAATCACTTATATAGTGGAAAAAATAACATTACTTACATGAATTTTTAAATAAATGATGGTTTCTAGCAGATTATACAGGCTTGTGTGCTTTTTTTTCTTATGCTAGTATTGGGTAAATAGTAGACTCTCAATAAATGTTATGTTATGATTAAAAAATAAATGGTGATTATCTTTTTGATCCTTAGTTTTCTTATATGTAAAAGGAAAATAAAAGAACCTATGGTCTTTTTTTTTTGATGAGTAAATTTTTATATAATTTCTATTCTAGTGCCTGGGACACAATAGCTTTTTTAAAATGATAGGTGTTACACAAACAATCATTTCCTATTTTATTCTTTTTGATTCATTTTAAATGGAAATGGTTCTAAAGTGTTGACCATACTTCCGTATGCTTAAAATTATCTAGAATAATATTGGTGTAGAAGACTAAACTCATAGTATTACCTAACTTGTTGAGTTTCACTAAGTTCTGAGAGCCATAGACAGGAAGCTCAGATAGGAAAAACAACATCCACAAAGCCGTGTATCATTAAGCAGAGAAGCCAGAGTTTAAATCTAAATGTTTGGACCCTCAAATTCCTGTGCTTAGCCTTAATGCCATACTGTCATGGTTATGAATATCGAGTCTTATATTGGTCATAATGTAGGGAAACTGTTAAAAATTACTAATGCTTATTTGTCCTACATGGAATATTCTAAATAGACTGATACTATTGTGAATTTAAAGTTCAGGTTATGTTCTTGATTTTTCTGTCATCTCACACTTATTGACTGGATCCTTAAGTCACCTTTTTCTTCATAATCTAAGAGAGAATGCTTTGACTTCAATGCACTTTTATTCTGTAGGTTGAAAAATAATATAACCACAGTTTTTAGAATTCTGGGCAAAACAAAAGTAAATATACCTGAGGAATTCTTCTCTTACTAAAAGATACAAAATTAGGGCCTGAGCTTCTGAAGCAAACTTACTGATCTTACAAATAATTTTGAAGTGTTTGGTGTTATGCAGTATATAAGAATGGGGAAGACTTTTCTCTTACTCCATGGATCTAAAATCAGGTTATACAAGGTCCAATCTTATAAATAGATAACAAGCTACAAGATGTGTAGTGTTTTAAGAAACACTTATTTTTCAGTTAGAGAGAAGATGGTATAAAAATTGTAAGCATACTAAGTGTTTCTTGAATTGAATATAATAGAGGAGTTACCATTTTCCCAACATTTTAAAGGTCAAAGAATAGAGAGATAATCAAGTGTAGCAAATATATGGTCAAAAGTTTAGCAGTAGAAAAGCTTATGTTCTCAATGAATGTCTTCTGAATAGAATTGAAATGTGTTGTTCTGTCTGTAACCCTCCCCTTACCCCATCTCTGCTCCATTTCATACTGTACTGAAATTGAGTAGTAGCTATTCCTGCAGCATTTACTAGTGTGACAGATTGTATTTTCCAACAATGGCTGCAACAACATTTCCTACCACACATGCTCTTCCGAAAGACAACAGAACACATTTCTGGACAGCAGAAAACAGATGGAAGTGAATGGATGACTTTAAACACAGCAAAAGAAACCATGGTCCAGAGCCCTCTGTACAGGAGGAAGGAGCCAAGCTCCTAATGACAACCTGGGGTTGAGGAGTGGTGTTGACATTAGAACCATTGAAAGTATCTCCATGGATCTGCTCTCCTAGTCCTGCCCCTCTCACCTGCCTATGCTTCTATGCTAAATGACTGGCAGCAGGGATTTACCCACATGCAAAAAAGACAGCAGAAGGCTTTCTCTAGAGCAACTGAACACATTTTTCTGAGGGACAACAGGTGAGGTTGTCTGAGGTGAGTTTTAGTGTGTAAATTAAAACCTTGTTTATGTTGACATCGGGGGACCCAAACCTGCAGGCAGACCTCATCTGTACTCTTCAACTTGAAACTCATCCTGTGACAAGCTCTGTTCAATGACTCAGCTCCGTCTTCCTTCCCTTTCAAAAATAGATGTTCAAATTCAAAAGCAGAGGAAACCACCCAGTTACTTTGAATCATCAGCCTACTCATTTGTTGTTAAAAATAAAGGGACATTGAGAGATCATTAGGTATGTGAGTAAAACCAACAGCATAAAATATCAAAGTTAACAAAACAACATAACCCAGAGCAAGCAGAGATAATTCAGGGAAAAGAAGAGAATACTAACAGTTATAATATATACTTAGGGAAATTTAAAAGTTATTACATCCATATAATAGGAGAAAATAATAATAATAAAAAGTAGTTAGAGAGTAGTTAGAGAAAACAGAAGGGAAATTTAAAAGGAGAAACATTTTCAAAATAATGGTTTAATGAAAGAGCTAAAAGACAAAATTAATAAACCTTCCAATATATATAGAAAGATACAGTTAAAAATATGAAAAACAAGATAAAAGAAATAAAGGATTACTCCAAAAGGCCCTAGTTTTGAACATTTCTCTAGACAGAAATCTCAGGAGAGAAGAAGGAAATGATCAAAGAAATAATAAAATGAAATTTCCCAGAGATGAAGAAAAGAAATGTCTTGTGACCAAAAATGCTTAACCATAGCCTTGCCAGGATAGATGAAAATTACATCATCCTCAACTTTCCATACACAAATAATAAAGACAAGACTCTAAAATTTACCAGAAAGATAATGAAGAAGGAATAGGAGGATAAAATAGAGGCAAATAAGGAGAAACCCTGCTATCAAGCAGTGGTGGGAGGATTGGGGTGGTTGAGAAAACAATGGAGGCGTGCTCCTAAAGGTCAGAGGGGAAAAGATTTTGAGTTTATGATACTGTGCTCAACCCAAATTGTCAACTGAATGTGAAGGCCAACTAGAAATGTTTTTAAACGTACAAGAATTGAGAAGGCTTACTATCTATGCATTTGTTTGAGAAATTTTTAAAGATGTTCCTCTAGTTAAGTGTGGGAGAAAACCATGAAAGTAGAAGATATAAGATGCAAGAGAGAATCTAACTCAGGAAGCAGGAAGAGAATTGTTTGCACGTAAGCTGCGCAAACAATCTAGAACACAGCTAGCTCAGGTCAAAGGAGGGGCCTGCAGACTCGGGGTCACTGTGTCTCCAGAAACAGGAGTGTTTCTGTGCAATATTTTGGAAGATGAAGGGATTAGAAAACTCTAGAATATTGTGAAAACAGCTCTTTCACCAAGAGCAAAAAGAGCAGAAACTCTGGGATAAAAGAAAAAGTTGTATAAATTTGTCACGGTTAAAATACTAAGCAAATCAAAATGTGGTATAGAATATTAGGAAAAAAATACTTCGGAGTTTATTGCTAGCAACATTCCTTTTTGAGTGGAGCAGGGGTTAGGACACTGGAACTGTGAAGAGGAAATATAACCCTAGCACACTGGTTTTGAAATAGAAATGATTTTATAGGCATAATAACAAAGCACAGTATATACATGTCCAACTATTAGAATGAACCAATAGACAAACATGTAGACTATTTTTCACTTATCTTGATACTGCCAGTGTCTAGCATGGTGACATGTCACAGGTTAGAAATATATCTTCATTGAACTGACTCTGAGTAATACCATTATCTCCAAAATTAAATTGATCAAAAATATATTTTTGTTTAAACTAGTTTTGGTTGAATTACATAAAGAAAACTATAAAGTGATTTTAAAACACAAAAGGTAACATAATTCAGAATATAAAACATCTCAGTGATTTCTGGTTGCACTTAGAGGAAATTCTAAAACTTTTACAAAACACCATGTATGTCCAGCTGCATGTCAATTTCTGTGTATAGGAACTCACACCACATCCTCAGCTTCTCCCCTACCTAAAGGAGGTTCTTTCTACATTATCGTCCATCCCTACTAGCATCCAATATCCTTTTCTATTTCAGCTGAATGTTTGTTACATTATTCATTCTACATGTCACAGGTGCGACATTTCTTTCCTTTTAAAGTGGTGTTTGCTTTTCATTTTGTGTGAGAATATAAGTTCAAGGAGCAAGAAGGATGTCTGTCTTGTTCACTGCTAGCGAAGTCCTTGCTCCTTGTTCTGTGAATGGCACTTGCAGGTGTGTTGATTTGCTTAATAAGTGGCTGAGCTATCTGAGTCCTTGTGTGATTTTGAAGTTAGAATGACATATTTGGTTAAAATAACTGAATGGGACTCACTCAGTTATTGATCATTTAATTTCCCTAGCAGGTTAGGGACCCAAGACAGATGGTCATATGTGAGGCTGATACGTACTACAAACTTTCATACATATAGCATCTACATTCTCACTGACATCTTAACGAGTGTCTGAGTAACAGCTACAAAATGACCTTGCTAAAAGTCATGGAATTTGAAAGGATCTTGCTATCTTTAGAAAAAAACTTCCCAAATTTGGGTTGTCATCTATGCGCATGTTTAATACCTTAGCTTGGGCAAGCAAGTTAAGCAAGTTAAGGTCCATGAAAAAGTGGCTGAGTTGCAACAGATCATTGAATAAATGAGGTTTCTCATATTTAAAAAGCTAAAATAAGTTATTCAGAATGATTTATAAAATTAATAAGGAAGGATGATATATAATTCTTACAGTAAAATTATAGCTGGGCATATTTTAATGAATATGAAACTGAACAGGATGCTACCCCGACAGGATATTTCTCTTTGTATTATATCCAAAAGTGCTGAGAAAAAAAGTTTTAAAGAGGATATAGGCAATGATTTTATCAAGTATGATGCCAAATGCATTTTAGCAAAATAATAACTCTTACTGTGTATGAAATGCCAGGTGCTGTTTGAATCATCAAAATAGATGACTTCATTCAATTTTCCTAAAGAACCTTTGACCTCACCTCCATTGTACAGATGATACCTGTGTTCAGGGATGTTAAATGATTTAACCAAAGCCACCAATTTTGTAATTGGCATAGCCAGGCTTCTAATGTGGAATGTGATGTTACAAAGGTCAAAACCACAAAGTAATGAAAAGTCAAGGCAACTTAATGAGGAGGAGATCATCTTTCCTGAAATATTTATTCTGTAATTAATATGATCTAAATTAACAGTTCAAAATTACATTGTTTTTATGGCTCCAAAAATAAAGCTGCAATTATAAAAAAATAAAGTGATAGAAACTTCAATGGATTTAATAATGAATTTTATAAAAAGGAGATCCAAGAGTTGTAAGAAATCCTTTCCCTTAATAGAACAAAGATCTTTTAAATCAAACAAGTAAAGAATGCCTTTTCTGAATAGGATTATTGCTACGAGAAAAAGATTTAATGCCCTTAAATGCCTTGGGAAAACCCATGAGAAGGTCCTAAAATGCAAAGGTTGTGTATGCGGTCCTAAAATTCAAAGGCTAATTAAATCAACTAAATTTTTAGCAGTTTAATATTATTTTCAGTGCTTACCTCACAGTAAATGCAAAGAATGTTCTAAGTTTCATTACCTTATTTTTATAATATAATATAATTTATGTAATTTTGCAAAGAATAAAGTCAGTTTTCCAATACTCAAGTTAATTCTGGAGGCATAGTATATACATGGAAATAACTCTGGACTTTTAGCTCCCTTCCACCATGTTCCCCAATGATGTGTCTAGGTACCTAAAAAAAATTATTGCATAGGTCTGATCTCATAATAACTAGCTCTTTTGATTTTTCAACATATTGTGAGCCTTTCTGTTGTAAACTCTAGCTTTATGATAATATACTACCTATGGGTAAAATTTAAAGGGCATGTGAATATGTTCTTATCAAACATTTTCTACAAAACACAGAATACACACCCAGACTGGCCCCCCAGTCTCAGCACTGGAAGTTGAACATTAGAAATTTTCTTTTCTTTTCAATCCCCAAATCAAAACTTTCTCAAGTAATATGAACTATGAAATAATAATTTCAACCATGCCTTCGTCAGGCTTTTCTGTAGTTAGATATTTAAAAAATATATTTGAACTGCAAAAAGTGAGGAATTACTAATATTTAGAATTAGGCACGAAATGAGGTTAGCAAGTGACTTTTCTCTCTTTCTTCTAAAAACCTAGCATTGATGGGGTAAACTTTTCCTTGACAGTATTTACAGATAGATATAATAATTTAAGATGGAAACTGTATGGGTAAGGAAACACTGGGATGCATAGTCTGCAGACATAAAGATTAAGAAGGAAACGAATAAATCCTTGGTTGTCAGACTTCCATACAGCTTTTCTGAGGGAACTGGGTAATGTTTGTTTTGTAGTTTAGTTGTCATTTTTGCTATGGTTGTGCCTGGAGGCAAAGCAAGTTTACTTATGCCTCCATCTTAGCCAGAATTTTCTTACTCTGCTCGCGGCCAGCCTGGTGGTCTGAGCGGTGGCTGCAAATAATAGGTAATTTCAAAGAAGTTTGGAGAAGGAGAATATGATTTTCTATTTTCTACTCAAAGCTACAAAATTAGTATCATCATGTTAATGTTAAAGGGAAAATTTTGGGTTCAACATCAAGAGGTGTGTCCTAGTAATCAAAATTGACCAACAGTAGTTACAGTGCATTGACAGAGGTAAGTTTTTCATGACATGTTCAAAAAGAGATTGACTGATAAGTTCTCAAAAATGTTTTAGAAAGAATCCCTTACCTGAAGAAATTTGGTTGGATAAAGTGATTGTTAATAACCTTATAATGCCCCTATGTAGAGCAGCGTAAAAAAAATGGTGGAAGGAAAGTGTATACGCTATTGTCTCTCAGACAAGGGGAGAGACCCTACCTATTTTCCAAGGAAATTCTTCTTGAAAGGGAGCAATTTGATGATCAAATTTGTATGAAGAACAGGAAAAGTTAAAACCTGACTTTTAACACATTCTATGTATTTCTTCACTACTCACCACTTCATCCATATAACTGTATTTTTAGAGTGCCTACTATGTGAAAACACTGATGACAGCAAGCTTGGAAGGATTACAGATGTAGCATGAGTATTTATGGTATCTAGAAGGAAGCCACTAGTAACAAATTAATAGAAAGGAGAACAATATTCTGTTGAATGAGAATGGAGAAAGAGTGATTTGGGAAGGATTGAATAATAAAGAAATGTCACAAAAACCACCAGATTTTTCCTTTCTCCCTCCCTTTCTTCTCAGTCTCCTTCCTTCCTTCCCCTTGCTTTCATTCCCTCTCTTCTCTTATTTCCCTCCCTCCCTCCCTCCCTCCCTCCCTTCCTTCCTTCCTTCCTTCCTTCCTTCCTTCCTTCCTTCCTTCCTTCCTTCCTTCCTTCCTTCCTTCCAGATCTCCTTTTTTCCTTCCTTTCTTGGTATATACAATTGGCATGATAATAGTTTTTATGAGTCCTTTTTTCTATACCAGCTGGCATGGACTATCCATTTTCCATGGAACACATCTGAGGGTAGCCTGGCTGTTCACATATAGTAGCACCTTTTTTCTACCTTTTTCTTTTTAGCTACAGTTTATATTCAATATTATTCTGTGTCAATATCAGCTGTACAATATAGTGGTTAGATAATCATGTGCTTTGCAAAGTGTGCCCCCCAATATTTCAAAAACCCACTTGGCCCACACATAGATATTGCAATATTATTGACTATATTCTCTATCCAGTGGTCCATTTTTCTAAAGGCATTTAAACTAATATAACTTTAGCTCTGGCTGATGTGGCTCAGTGGATTGAGGGCTGACCTGTGAACCAAAGGGTCATTGGCCCGAATCCCAGTCAGGGCACATGCCTGGGTTGCAGGCCAGGTCCCCAGTAGGGTAAGCATGAGAGGCAACCCCACATTGATGTTTCCCTCTCTTTCTCCCTCCCTTCCCCCTCTCTAAAAATAAATGAATAGTCTTAAAAAATAAATAAAAATAAACTCATATAGCTTTAAGATGGATTTTGGTGAAAATTTATTGCTCTATTACTGAAAAACACCACATTAATGGCTTTACACAAAATAGATATTCAATATTTGTTTAATATGTTAATGAATGAAATATATCAATTTCACTATATGTTTTGTGTAATATTTTGTACTTTAATATGTAATCTCTCAACTAATGTTATAAATATCCCTGTGAATTATTATTTTTTAATTTAATCTTTGTGTAATTAAATTTATTATTTAAAATATAAGTTTTAGCCCTGGCTGGCATAGCTCAGTGGATTGAGTGCAGGCTGTGAACCAAAGGGTTGCAGGTTCAATTCCCAGTCAGGGCACATGCCTGGGTTGCAGGCCAGGTCCCCAGTGGGGGCCATGTGAGAGGCAACCACACATTAATGTTTCTCTCCCTCTTTCTCCCTCCCTTCCCCTATCTAAAATAAATAAATAAATAAATACTTAAAAAATATATAAGTTTTACTAAAAATAATATCAACACAGGTATGAGTTAAATGTGTGCACAATAATAAATTGGGAATAATTCAGTTCAAAAATTTAATCCAGTTTCGAAGGAATTTGCAGCAGATCAAGAAGTATAAGGTACATTTTATAATTGAACAAAAAGGGGCTTAGGCAGAATTGTAACCTATATCAGACAGCCTTGACTGCTTGGTATCTAACTCATCTAACCTCAAAATCACTAATTTTTCATTATAAATTGTTTTAATGCACATTTTTTTGTTGAGAGTCTTCCCAACTGGGATGTTTGAAGGAGGTGGCACATGAAAGGTAAGTGTCTGTTTCCCCCTTCCCAAGAATCACATAGAGCATATCTCACTGGTGTCCAAGTGAACAGAGCTGGAAGTCTTCAATTTTCAGTCAACCTTTGGTAGTTCAGATATTCTGTAATCTTGACAGAAACAAAATAATAAAAAATTATTAAAATATGTTGAGTTTTTAAAGGAAACATTATTGAATTCACTGGGGTGACATTCGTTAATTATATATATATGTTTAAGGTGTATGTTACTCTAGTCTACTCCACCCTCCCTCCACTGGAGCTTAGGGTGAGTGGAGCAAATAAAATTTTGTGTGTTGCTGTTTAAGAGGGTACCTGCATCTCTAGAGACTCCCATCTTTCCCTGGGAGACAAAATTCTTGCTGATTTTCAGAGCCAGAAATTATGTGGGTGCCTTCCCCTGGCTCTGGTGCTCTGGGCTTGGGAGATGCCTTGGGGTTGAAATCCCACACTTCTCAGGGTGAATCTTTGCAGCTGAGATAGCCCTGTGAGATCTCAGCCACTGTCCTTGAGAGTGGGACCAGGCTTTTTGGAGTCTCTGCCCTTCCTACCAGTCTTGATGTGGCTTCTTTTGTAAATCTTTGATTATAAGACTTCTCTTCAGTTGGTTATTAAGGTGGATTTCTCAATATTTTAGTTGTAATTCCAGTTTGGCCCTAGGAGGAGGTAAGTGTAAAATTCACCTGCTCTGCTGTCATCTTGGATCTCCCCTTGCTGTTTTAATAAAATGATCTTTTAAAATACACGTTGCTCAGCATTTCTAGGCTGTTTCCGTATTTGTAAAAAGAAGGCAATTTGATTATATGCTAACTAAGGTCTGGTAAGGTCCTGTAAGAGCAGAATTTTTTAAAGATTTTATTTATTTATCTTTAGAGAGGGAAAGGGAAGGAGAGAGGGAGAGAAATATCAATGTATGGTTGCCTCTTGTGGATTCCCTGCTGGGAACTGGCCTGCAACCCAGGCATGTGCCCTGACTGGGAATCAAACCACGATCCTTTGGTTCTCAGGCTTGTGCTCAATCCACTGAGCTATACCAGCCAGAGCAGAGCAGAATAATTTTTAGTTTATAAAGAAAGTGCTTGTATTTTTTTCCAGCCATTAATAGATTCTTCCTTCCTTCCTTCCTTCCTTTCTTTTTTCTTTCTTCTTTCCTTTTCTTTTCCTTTCTCTCTCACCCCCCCCCTTCTTTCTCTTTCTGTTACTACCTTAACTGTACACAGTGTTCTCAGAAAGCACATTAATACATGGTGGCTAATGAAGATGGCTTCCAAAATATGTATAAGAATACACACTTTTCTGTCTGGTGACATTAACTTTGTTAACTGCTATTAGAAATGTGGGAGGAGGGGATTATAAAACCAAGTGCCCTTAGATTATCCTACCGTCTGCTTCATATTGGTGTCATTTTTAGGTGTTCACACACCTCTTTCTGAAGTGGATAGAAATGACATTGTGTTATTTGTATTTCCAAGACATATCACCTCACAGTGAAAGACATGTTGGTAATATTTTGCTGACAGGAAGAATGGTCTGTGTCAGCGATAACAACTATGTTCCTGTTCTCTGACCCTATCATTTATCTTCTGGGTGCCACTTCTCATACCTTCTATAGGCTTGCTGGGCAACTTTTTAAATGACCATACTGTCAACCTTTCCATGTGGTGAGGATATCCAGACTGCCAACTTGCCAAATACAGAAAATGACACTTGCAATAGCCCAGAAGTCACCTCAGTTCTGACTCAGCGGTGGCCAATGACACAAACTAAACTATGGGAGAGAACTGCCGCTTGTTCTGGGAAGATACACATTTTCTAAAGAAAGAAAACTATTTTGGAAGTGCTGGATGTGACAACCTTTCTTGTTCACACTCAGTAAACACATTAGCAGGATTCGTCTGATTGTAAATTAGCAGTGTTTTTGCCAAGAGTACTGGCATTGATGCTGTTTTTAGCACTGAAAATTTCTGTGGCAAAAATAAGGACTTGAGCATATTATAGATGTTATGATTCCTCAGTGTCTGACAGACTTCTCAGAGTCATTATAATTAATTAACTTTTCAATCAGAAACACTGACTATTTTGCTGTTAGGTTTCAAAAGGAAGTTCTTTGAAAAACATAGGCTTGGATAAATATAGTAAAATAATAAAGGCCTGGATTGAATCTACTTTGTGAGGCGAGTCACATCTCACATTATTGAGCACTTGGACTGGAGCTCATAGGGCAAACTAGGCCACGGTCAGGAAGCTTCAAACATCATGAGCTAAATTAAAAGAAATGATTCCGTCTGTCCCTTAGTTACTGTCTATGCCCTTGGATCCAACTTGCTCTCTCTCCAAGAGATGGTGTTTGTTCCCGACACAGGGAAGCCAGGAAAGCGATCACAGCTGACAGTAAAATCATTAGGATACTTGAAATAAAGCAGAGAGCAAAACTGAATATGGATTTGTAGCTTCTCTTTTATATTAAGTGGAGCCACACAAAATTGCCATTTTTGTTCATCAAAAAGGTAAGGCCACAGCAATTTCATATAGTTCAAACTTAAAATTCCCCTCCTGACTCTAATACAGGAAGGAATATTTAGAGAATTCTCTTATTAGGTTAGCTAAGCTGACTTTGTCTGTGTGTGCAAACGTAACTTCCTCCTGCAAAATGATCAGGTCTACAACATTTTAAATACAATGCAATCTAAAATAAAATTTTAGTAGAAATAGGATGACAAAATTTACTAAATAAACTATTTTTATTTAAGCCTGGTAAATTATTGGGGTATATCATATAATTATTATTAACTTCTGGAGCCAGGATGCAAGGGTTCAAATTGCAGCTCTTACACATATTGCCTTAACCTTGAGCAAGTCATTTCATTTGTGACTCAGCTTCCTTACCTTTAAAATGGGAATGATACTAGTACCCATATAATAAAGATGCAAGGATGAAATAAGCTTCACTACATAAAATGTTTCAGAAAAATAAATGTTAATTTATTTATCAATAAATAAATGTTAACTATTCTAAACATTGTTAAATACCAATAACTGAATGATGCTATAGATGAAAACTAATTAGATTCGCAGATCCCTGTTTCTGTTTTTTATTTTATTTTTTGAGACAGAATTTTAGTTTACAGAAATTGGTCTTGGAGTCCAGTGTTATATTTTAGTACCGGCTAGTAGTATGAAGCAAAGGTCATGTGCATGTTGGATGATAACATTGTCAAAGATGACTGAAATATTTCACATTCTGAACTTTAGAAGAGCCAAAAAGTCCAGCAAGCTCTAAAGATAGACCATCAACCTGCATAAAATTCATTCCTTGCTGGTTTACAGATGAGAAATGTAATTACCCCTCAGTGAGCCTTTGAGAGGGTAAGATTGTTTGAGGAAAATGTTATTGACTTTGTTGACTTTGTCATGATTCCCTAGCTCCTATCAAGTCTTTGGTGTCTGAAATTTTGTCACACTGATTCCTGTCACCAGGAAAATGTGGCCAACTCTCTCTTGTACAAGAACAGTGTGAGGTTCAAGACATGTATAACAACCAAGTTTTCATTTGAGCAGGGTGACAGATAAGTTCTCAGGATCCCACTAGGGGATGAAATACCCGAGATAACAGGATTCACGGTCAGGTGACTGCTGCGAATACAGGAAGGCAGAACCCAAAAGCCAGGCAGAATTTTCAGGGCAGCCGGCCACTACCATTCCCTTCTTCCACTGAAAACTATGGAGGTCATGGACAAATAGCCATAGCCTTTAGAAAAAGGAGTCCTCTGCATACTGTATTTAGCAGTGAATTTGAAGCAAAATGTTCATGGTAATTATTTCACTCTAAGGATGTTAGGGAAAGCAGAGGGTTGTACAAACACTCCTAACGTTCCTTCTCTCTCACTGTCAAATTTATTTGCTCTGACAATTCCACAACCATAATTAACTATCCAATTACTCGAAGTTAAATCAAAGTAATTGAACAACCCTGGAAAAGAAATACACTACTTAACCAATTGATTGCATTTAAAATTCAATTGGGCACCCAATGCTGCTTGACAATCTTATGCAATTACCTTGGAGTGTTCATTTTCTCCTCTTACAACACCAGTATCTCATGCTTTGTCCCATTTTTGTCTTTTCTGTTCATTTGCTGACTTTCCTTGTGCTTCCCAAAGAAAACTGAAGTCCTTTGGTGAGAATGTCTTCTTTTCACTAGCAAATCAGAAACCTAACAGTGTTTTTGCTCATTCTTTCTGCCTCTCCTTCAAACCTGTCTTCATTCTGCTCTCCTTCTGAAGGGTTTAGCTCACACAATGTGGCCCTGTTTCTCCTACATTACTAATGTATATCTCTTTATTGGAGTGTTCCCAGTGGAATTATAATCTTTAAAATAAATCTTTCTAGACTCCCATATCTCCAGTTTACTAATAAATTCTTTCCCTTTATCGCAAAACCTACTGAAAGAGTTGTCTGTGTTCTCTATCTCTGCTTTTTGTGCTCTCTAGCCTGCCCCCCAAAAATAATATTCTCAAAGTCAACAATAACTTTAATGTCACTAAATTCAATGGCGCCTGTGCTTTCAGTTGCATTTGATAGAAAATACCCCTTTTATCCCTATGCAATACCCTTGTCTTCCTACTGCCTTGGTACCTACACCACCTAACTCAATCTTTGTCATCTTGACTTCCTCTATTTTACCTTTCAGTGCTGGTATTCTCTAGTATTCAGTCTTGTGGCTCTTTCCTCCATGCCCATTTAATCTATAAGGAATCTCATTATGGCTTTATATGCTGGTAAATTCCACATTTATAGCTCATGCCCTGCATTACACCACATATCTCTGGACTCATGTATCCAGTTGTAGACTTGGCATACACATTTAGGGTAACAAACGTTCAATGTCTTAAGCAGTGCTATAATGCATGTATCCTCTCTTCCTATACATCTATTCATTTTTTTTCTAGTAGCTGCCATAGTTTTCCTTGTTAGCACAAGCCAAACCTATATGTCAGCCCAATTCCTTTTATTTTCTCACCCCTCTCATCTAATCAACCAGCAAACACTGCCAAGTGTTCTCTCCATTTATTGAAGGAATTTGTACAGTAAGATTAGTGATATTTCATCCTTAAATGTTTGATGTGTTTTCTCAATGAAACCAACAGCCTGGACTGTACTTTGTGGGAGGTTTTTTTTGTTTGTTTGTTTTTTGTTTTAATAACAGTTTCAATTTATTTCAAAGAAGTAGAGGCTACAAAGATTTTCAGTTTCTTCTCCTCAGTCTTGGCAAGATGCTTTCAAGAAATTTGTCTGCATTGTTTAAGTTGTCAAATTTATTAGCATCGTATTTATTTATTATTATTTTAGGGTCTGTAGAATTGGCTGTGGTGAATACTTGTCATTCTTGATTTTGGTAATTTGGGTAGTTTCTCTTTCCTTTTTTTATTGATCAGTCTAGCTATGGGGTTATCAATGTATTTGACCTTTTCAAAAAACAATCTTTTGACTTTGTTAAATTTCTCTGAGTTTGTTTTCTTCCATCTGTATTATAGCCTTCTGTCGAGTTATTTTGGATTTATCTTGCTCTTTTTTTCCTGATTTCTTAAGGTGGAATCGTACGTCACTGATTTTTTTCAAGCATTTGGTTTCAGAACTTATTTGCACTCTTAAAAAACTATGGGAAGTCCTAAAAAGCTTTTGTTTTATGGATTGTCTCTTTCACTATGATTACATATCATATAAAAATTAAAACAAAAATGTTATATTTTTAAATGACAATAAAAACTCAATTATATGTTAACAAAATAACATTTATAAAAATAACTATATTTTCAAAAACATAAATGTTAGTGAGAAGTAGCAGTGCTTTAATTTTCTGCATGTTTCTATTGTCTAACTTTATAGAAATCAGCTGGATTCTCATTTCTGCTTTTGTATTTAATTTGTTGAAATATATTGTTTTGGTTTGCGTTAATGAAGAAAATTCAGCCTCACACACATATGCCCCTGGAATAGTGGGAATTTGTTTTAATATCTTCTTCTGATAATTGTGGATATTATCTTTTTTAATACTACACAAAACTCAACTTGCTTTCCAAAGGTTAGTTGCAGTGTGGAAGCTGATGCCATGTCTACGAACTTCTCATCCTCTCATATTAAAATGTACTGATCTATCTTAAACTTTGAGTGGATCTTTTGCATCTTCATGCTGTATTTTTTGTAGTAACATCATGCGTTGGTCATCATAAGACTATCAATTCATAATTACTTAAATCTTCCAAAGAGTTACACATTTCCTGTACAATCTGAAAAAATCCTTCCCATTTGTTAATAATGACCACCGATTTCCTCAGATAAATTTTTAAACTTATTTGGTATTTGGAATTCACTAAGTTCAAATACTGCTTTCCCTGAATTCTAAATTTCCTATAAAAGCTCAAATTCTTTACTGCTGGTAACAAATAGCTGTTTTCCTTGTAGGGACAAGCTTGGGACAAAATGTCTTCCAAACAGCCATATTTTATTGTCCCTTCATTATCTGTCAGTCATTATTTAAAAAAAAATAATCCCATGAAAAATGTGTCTAGGTTATTTTACAAATCAAACAATCATGTAGGTGGTTTTCCTCAATACTATTATACTTGAGTATGCAGCTGAAGTACCTTTGTATAATATCATTTTGACACACAGAATAGTAAAAACTGAGTACACCACAGTTTAGGTCTAATAATATTAATGTTTTTACTGCTTTATCTATGACATTTTTAAGTGAAACTTCTATATTTCTCTTATTGCAAGTAATGGGGCTGCATTAGACATCAGTGAATATGTTCTGAAGACCCTTTCACTGTGTTTGCCCATTTCAGGATGGGCGATTTATGTTCATGCTGAATGCTCAGCATTTTTTTACCAAAATGGCATGAACTCCTACACCACCCAGCCTTCCTACTCACCAGATCTCAGCCTGAGCAACATTTTTGTTTCCCCAAAATGAAAAAAGTCATATGTTTTGCAGATGTGGAAGAGGTAAAACAAAAAAAGGGCAGAAGCACTGAAAGACATCAAAATTGATGAGTTGAAAACTGTTTTAAGCAGTGGAAAAAACATCTCAGTAGGTATATTGCATCAAATGGAGAGCACTTGGAAGGTGGCTGAAGTTTAAACATGTAAGAACAAATACACAATTTTTCATAAATATATTCCAGGTTTTTTGGGTTCCCCATGGTATATGCACACTTAATAATGCTTTAGCCACTAAAAATTTATTCTTCAGCATACAGCATATTATTTTATTTATTGGGTATTAACTTGAGGGAAAATATGTGCAAGATATTAAGATGATACAAATATCTAAAATAATGAAGAACCTTATTCTATGAGCCTTACTGGTTTAACCACCATGCAACCTAACTCTTTTTCCATGGTTTACATGTGAGCTTTTGGACAATACATCCCCAAAGGTAAGCTTTCTGTTACCTTTTGGACTTATTATAAAAATAGCAGTTGCCCTATATTGAGCTATTTAGTGTATGCCTGGTACTCAGTTCAGTGCTTTATATTCACAAATTCATTTGATCTTCACAATAATGTTATGAAGTGGGAATTACTGTCTCTATCAAATAGATGATTGCCTAATAACTATGCAGCAGAAATGTGCTGAATGCATGAAATCACTTGTCTAAGGTCCTCCATCCCACAATCACCTCCTCTCCCACCACTCAGTAAGTGGTAGAACTAAGGCCCGAACCTGGCTATCTATGCAACTAACCTTGTTGCTTATAGAATGCTGTTGGGTATCTTGATAAAGTGAATGCAAAATTTGACAACTTAACTCAGCTAATTAGTTCTAGAGTTAAAATTTCCTGATTTTTTGAGGCAGAGAGAGGGTAATTGAGTTGTGCCATCTGCAAAACCCCTTCCTCTGTAATAGCTTAAAGCCAATATTGTTCAACACTGTACCCAGGACCTCATAACAGCAGGCAGAAAAGACACTTCCTTTTGTAACTGTACCAGCTCAACTTCCAGCTTACATCTGAATGTGCAAACTGATTATGTAACTTAGTGAATATGTTTAATAAAATTCGATAAGGATTTTTAAAGATCTATATTTGGTGATCTTTCAAAATTTTTTTACATTTTCCTTTTGTTAGCTTATCCATAGTCTCCCATTTTGTAACATTCTATGAACACAACTGAAGGACTTTTAAAACAAATTTAGGAAACATTTTTTTTTCAGGGCCCTAAACACTTACCAGTGTTGGCAGGGAGGGAGAATGCCATTAAAATTGCTTCATTTTCAAAGTGCTTAAGGGTTCATGGAAAGAACTACTCAAAGCATGAAAATAAACATAAGGTTTTATCCTACAATACCTGAACAGTCTTTGGTAATGTATCATATTATTTGCTCTTATACTTTCCCTTATGGCAAAACCCCCCCAAACAAACAAAAAATATACACCATAATAAATACCTTATATTTCTTTTTTCCCCCCCTCTGATCAAAGTCCAAGACATTTACAAAGAAATGCTCCTCCCCAACTAAAATAAAAGAACAAAATTCTCAAAGAATATAACATAAACTTGATATCCTTATACCTCCAATACACCAAAATTTATTTGGAACATAATATGATAAAGTCATTGAAAATCCAATGTACTAAAGCTACTGACTCTCCACTATTCCTGAATGTCTAATTTTAGCATTTGGCTAGTGCCTGTGAACTTACCATTTCAATAAAAACAAACTAGTTCAAGTTTCTTGTCTGAGGCTCCATGAAAACTTAAGGTTTAAGTGTATTTCCTGCACATCTTTACTATGACATTTAACAAGCTAAAAATATCCTTCATTGTTGGGAAATAAACTAAGAAGAAGTCACATAAAAGCTGTTTGAAGTCTGAAAAAATGTGGTACTTTTGAGCCCATCAGAGGAAAAATGACATTTTTTACTACCCCATGGAGAGTTTTAGTAGCTTAAGTCTGTTTCTCTTTATTTTTCCCCATTATTTCTTAAAGCTTTTTTTTTTACTCTTTTCCCTCCTCCTGAAACATTACTACGGGCACTCCCTATCTTAGAAACAGTTCTGTGGTCCTCATGCCAAGGGCTGATGAGACCCTGAAGTTTATGGTGTAGCTTACTCTAAATCTTCTTCACCAAAGTTTGATCCTCAGCACTTTGGATATAAAGAATTGTGTTTCCTGCCTTGTGATTGATTGCATTCCTATTCTCCATTGAAAAGGTATATTGTTTTCACTTGTCAGCCAAAAAAAAATCCCTGATGTATATGAGATTTATATTATAGTTGCCATCCCTTTGGAAAACTTAAAGTGTAAATTTTATGTTTGATCTATGTTTGCATTAAGTAAAATTAATGCAAACATATATCAAACCCAGCATTTTAAATGGTTTTTTTCTTTTAGGAATGTTAGTTTTTAAAATTGTATTGGTTTAATGTTGAGTTAAAATAACTCTAATTTACAAATATTCGCTGCTTTTGTTGAAATCACTTTGCCTGATCCTGTACTCCCTAAACACTGGTCATTATTTAATTTTTCTGAAGGTCATCAGTGGGCCCTTGTGGGAGGGGCTTTCTTTGATCAAAAAAGACCCACTCTCTGGGCTGTTTGTATTTTTACTGGGCCTGTTTTTTCAAACGGCTTAAAATATTTGGTTTATATACTTCCAAGAATTTTACAATTGTGTGAAAAATTTCTCTCCATACATTATTTATTTGTTTATGTATTTACTTACTTTGTGTAAGAAGGTTTAGATACCTGGCCAGAATTTAAAAACTCATAACCATTTAATTGATCCTACCCTACTCAGCTTTCCCCTACTGTGTAAATAAAACATTTTCATTCCATGTTTGGCTTTGAATTAGGTGTGGGGGTTAGTGGGGAGAGTCAATGATGCCTTGCTTGTCTGTAAAATCAAGTATGTTTAAAATAAGGGAGAAAACAATGTTTAGTTAGCCTAAAGAGTATTTGATTGGTATTAACATTCACAGAGATAAGCAACTCTGGCTAAATTTAAATGTAACCAAAGTTATTTGATTAGCCTCTTTTTACTGTCTAAGAGATTGAAGTTAATGAATCAAAATCACTAAGGTACAGAGCTTTTACTTGCTTCAAAGAATGCATCAAAATTTTATTTCACAAGAGGAGAACTCCATATTTTTACCAAAAATATGATATGTATTGTTATTCTAAACAGAAATTTAATTAATCCATAATGAAGGCAATATTTAAATTTTACTTTTTAAAGTTACATGGGAACTAAAAAGATAAATGGGACACAAGAAAAGAAATATTATTAGCTTATCCAGAGTTCTGTGCTTAATTTGGGGTGGCCAATAATACTACTTAAAAATAAAGTTAGTGGGAATCTGAGATTATATACATGAAATTGTTTCTGCATTAGTTACAAACTAACATGATATTATATACTCAAAATACAATGGCTCAGACAAAAAGAAGGTTTATTGCTTCCTCACACTAGTTTAGAGGTAGATAAGTGGTTCTCCCCAATAGGTCTCTAGAAACCCATGTTTCCTTTTATCTTGTGCTTTACTATTTCTACAATGTTGAACTTATCCAACTGGTCGAAGCTGGCTCATGGCAAGGTGCATTCTAGACAGAGTGTGTGGTCTAAGGGAATACTTGCTGGTGAGAATGAAACAGTAAAAGACTGGGTCAATGTGCTATTGGAATGTATGGATATAAAAGGCTATATGGATAGAAGGAGGTATGTGGCTAGAAAGAGAGAAATGACAGAATTTGTATAATTTTGGGAAAAAGTTTTAGAGAAGAGCTGTAAAAACAGGGTGATCTTATTAAATAATGGACAAGGAAGATGTGTTTGGCAGTTAATCTTGAAGATTAACTCAAGATAATATAGTATGGCAGATGAGATATCTAAAAAGGAAAATAGTTCCAACTGCATGGAAGTTCAGGGTTGTTTTGAACATTATAAGGTGGTCACTCAATATCAAGGATTTATAATGGTATTAGGGTGAGTAGCCACTTCCTGACCACCAGGGTACAATGTAGAATCCCACCAAGAAGAAAAGAACAGGGTGGCTAGATATACTCATGTCACTTGTGGAATTTCTGAGAAGCATGTTATCTCCCAGGGATCTTCAAGAGAAAGAGGTGGGGAAGGAAGGACTCAGGCCCCTGCTATTAATGACAGTGAGTGGACAACGACCCTATAGAGCAGGGGTCATCAGAACTTTTCTGTGAAGAGCCAGGTAGTGAATATGTTAGGATTTGTGTGGCACACATTCTCTCACACTGCTCAGTTCTGCCATTGTAGGGCGAAAATAGCCTGGGCAACATATAAAGAAAGGACTACAGCTGTGGTCCAGTATAACTTTATTTATAAATAAAAGATGGAAGATTGGATTAGGTCCCCAGGATGTACTTTTATTAGCCTCTGTCCTAAAGCAATAAAATGGGAGTAATTAGGTAAATTCATCAAAGTCCTTTAAATAAGTTGTGTTCTAATAAATATAAACTACTTAGAGTGATGAAGGACAATAACAAAGAAATGGAATAACCAAAATTCTTTAGTAGATCATGGGGAAGCTATTAATGCCTACACAGGGTGTATATACTTTAGAATAGAAAATATATGTTATCGTCATTATATATATTACTTTATCTGTAAATGTTTGGTTTCCAAAATTATACTCATAAACCAGCATAAGTTGTATGTAGAAAACTTCAACACACTAAAGGTATATTTAAAATAATTAAAAACAAACATGAACAAATAAATGTAAGGGTGGGAAAAAGTGGATTTACAGTTGTTTATATGGAAACTTAATTATTTATTAATTAATAAATAATAATACAAGAATAAACTTTCGTGTACTCACACTGTGGACCTACTTTTCCTCACCCCTGTAATTACTACTTCATTCTAGAGTTTCCTTCCTCTTTTCTACCTTCCTTCCTTCCCCCCTCCCTCCCTCTTCCTTCTCTCCCCTCCCGCTCTTCCTTCCTTCCTTCTTTCTCTTTTCTTTTTCTTCTTTCTTTCTTTCTTTCTTTCTTTCTTTCTTTCTTTCTTTCTTTCTTTCTTTCTTTCTTTCTTTCTTTCTTTCTTTCTCTTTCTTTCTTTCTCTCATTCATTAATTTAGTCTCCCAGACTGTCCAAAAACAACTCTCTCTGGTATAGATAAAAGTTACACTTTCAGAAATACCTTCATAATGCAAAAAGCTATATCAGGACAAGTTATACATAATGGACATAATAACTGAAAGCCATTATCCCTCCAAATGATTTTAAACACTATTTTTATCATGTATACAACACTATTAGGTTGTAAAGAATATAAAATAAATGTTGTTAAAATATTACATTAAAAAAGTTCCTATTAGAAATAATTGCCTTAACTGCTTTGGAAAGTGATGATCAACTGAATAATAACAATTATCTCAACACCTTACTTTAGACTGAAAAGGGTAAAAATGTTTTTTATTTATGAAAGGATCTGCTTGCCTCAAGGTCCTGCCCTTGGTATGTTACTCATCCTGATTTTTGAAGCTTTTGGGTAGGCAAGCGCTTTGGATGAATTTGCTCTTCTAACCAATGGCTTTACACTAAGCATCTCTCTGTACTAGTGCTATTAATTCTCACCAGTTAAGAACCCAAGTTGGATACCTTCAAAAAATTGAATGTTACACTGTGATAATGATGACCTGTACTTGAAGGGCTTCCATGATTTATAAGATGTTTTTATCTAAATGATTAAATTCAGGCTTGTAACCCTCCACTGAAGTAGATAGGATATGGTCCTTATTTTCTACAGGAAATAAACCCTAAGGGGTAAAGCAAACTCTAGTACACAGCTATTGAGAAAGAGCTGAAACAAAGACAAGACCTCAATTTTCTGATACAACCTATCTAGGCTACTTCATTTAAAACTTTCCATTTTTATCCCAATATCTCTCCTTTCCACTTAGAACATTAAAATGAACTTTTTATTAGTAACCAGTAAAGGAATATCATGAAAATAACATATCAAAAAGTGAAAAAACAACTGTACAAAGTCTCCCACTGCACACACCTGGCTACAAGCCAAGAACCTGGAGTTCTCGACTCTCTTATTTCGCATAATTTAACAATGTGTCTTGAATAAATCAAACAACTTGTCTGGCATTCAGCTTCCTTATCTATTGGGCAAAAAGATTGTAGAAGAATCCTCCTACACATAAAATTTTAAATTATTAGTAGAGGACTCCACATTCTTTTTCTAAAAATCTGGTGTTGCTCTGTCTTAGAATTGCTGGAATAACTTCAGACTGCAAAATTACAGCTGCCAATTCTTTAGCAATTTGGACTGTGGAGCACTAACTTAAACCCACCTGTGGGAATAGAGTTGGAGACAACACACCATCTCAACTTGCTTTGTTTGCATTTTCAAAACCACTAAGTGAAGTTGGGCTGAAAGTGATTTAGGATAAATATAGAAACTCTATATCAAACTTGACAATAAGGATAACTCTTTGCCATATTAATGACTTTTAATTATATTAGAAATTTCCTATTGCATTGTTTTGGGGCTCAAATATGTTAGCACAAAGTAAAAAAAAAAGCTGTATGATTACAATTCAATCTACTAAGTGTCTCCAACTAGGGGCACAGGTGCATGCTGTTTGAATGTATTTAACTAGTACAGTTTAAAACTTACATAACTGATAAATCACAGGCTCGATTAGGCTGAATAATCTGCATTTTTCTGAATCTCTCCTGGGAGCCATCTTGCCTCTCTGATCTTCATCTATCACCAAGCTTCAATCTTAGTTTGACGGATCTCCCAAGATCAAATGGTCAGTCTCGCAATCAACAACATCGACTCCCTGCCTCTTTTTTCTTCTCTCCTCCTTTTCTCTTTTCTGAACTTTAAAAAAGATGATTATAAAGAAGAACACATACTTCTCAACAGTATCCAGCAGGGCTGCCCACAAATATATCTTTGGATCCAGCAGACAGGCCTGTGGTCAGTGTCTTTCTTGCCATTTCTTTATAAGGTAAGGTCATCCAGTTCAATTCAGAGGCTAGATGCTGAACTGTTACTTCTCTAATTCCAGAAAGAAGCTTGCCATCCAAACACATAATTAAAGAGGGCAGCAGCCTGTGTTCCAGAATGGTGATGCAATATTTCAGGGAAGAGTATGTTGGTAAAATCAGTAGCACACCCACCTAGCCACTACCAGAAGGCTATTTTTCTTACTCTAGGAACATTTAAGGTCAAGTCTATTAATTGTCTTTATAAATATAGTTTGAGTCCAAGATTTATTCATGTTAAAATTAATCATAAATAATCTAACGAATACAAAACTAAGTAGAATGCCAGAGACTTCATGTATCAATGTCCGTGGTGTGAAAAACTTGCCAGTAAACTTTTTAAAGTTATGGAATTTCTCTTTGTTTTATAATTCTGGTCTGTAATCTGTAAAATATAATGTATACCTTCTACTTAATTTATAAGAAATTATAATTAAATTTTAAAAAATAAATCTTAAGCCTATTAGGAAAAAGTTTCTCATAAATACATGTATCTTCCCGCTACTTCACCTCTTATAATTTGTCAATTGTAGAAACTAATTTTCCCTGTTTAAATTAAATCTTTAGAAATATGTCTCTGAAGTTATTTATTAAAGAAATGTCTTAATAACTCCTACCACCAAACACTCTTCTTCTTACAGCGTATCTGTTGAATTTATAGAAGAAAAATAGAGATTGTCAACCAGAAACTGGTAAGAACTTTCTACTTTCTTTGTATCTTAGTAGGAAGTATATTTAAGTACCTAACGATAATTTTATGGATTGTGGAAACTCAAAGCACTTTTTTTACCGAACGGCTTTCAAAACCGATTGCACTGTCCATCCCCCTTCCGCCCCACCCCCAAAAGCCACGTCTCTGTCCAGGACAGTACACTGTTAACAGGGAAAATGGAAATGCAGCTTCTTTCACGCACTTACCAATTACAGGGTTCCATTAGTATTGCTTAGGAATTCTACTTGTTTTCCATTATGATTCCCAAGGAAAACAAACCCAGGAGCTGAGGGGCAGCAGTGGAGGTCCAGTTGGAAATGTCCATGTGCGTTACTTTATGGTACTTTTCTGTACTAATGCTCTGATAGGGGAGACCAGAGAGAAGACAAGAATGTGTGTGATGTGCTGATCTCTCACACCATCTGTAGTTGTAAACACCCCTGGCCCTTTGAGAATATAACCTGGCAGGAGTATTTCCAGTCATATCACCTCTGTCTGTCTGCAGTGCATCAAGAAGTTAAAGTACTTAAAAAAACTTTGGAGAACTGAGACTATCTCAATCTATTTTGCTAGACTTTTCTACACATCTACCAGGATAAACTCTCGGTAGACTGGTTTTCTTCTGAAAAGAATAGAACTTGTCATCTGCTGACAGAAGCTAAAAGACAGCCTTTCATACCCTTTCTCTGATTCTAGATGGGGATACTGTAGTGGAGAATTAATAAAATTCACATGATTCTGTTGGAGCTTCTTAAAGGAAACTGAAAATGGGATTTGGGTATCTCTGTGTGAAAGTCACCTTCGACACATCACAGCAATGACAGTGACAGGAAAAATGGAAAAGGGGCCCCAGGATCGGCTGGGGATGGAGGGGAGTGCCTGGCTGAGACACCATCAGAGAGACCAGGTTCCCCTGAGAGTTTCTTAACTTTCTACTTTATTTTGCCTGTGTAAAGATAACCTCAGCAAGCTTTTCTTAGCCTTTCTCTTCCTTGCTCCCCTCCGGAAAATTCTCATTTTGCTACAGCTCCTTTTATGAATGTAGCAACTTGAAAAGTTCATCTCACATTCATTGGACTCAGCTTATTACTTAGGTTCTATTTATTTGAATTTTGATTTTGGGAAATGTGAAGTAAGACACAGTAAGATTCAAGGACAGGTATAATGAATGGGAAACTTTTCAACATGTAACAATCTTCAAAAAGAGAGAACTTTATGAAAGCATTCCTTTCATTGCCTTCATCTGGCATGTTTCTCTTTGTTAGGATCAAAGATTTGACAAAGATGAAAGGCCCCCCTCCTCCCAGCTTTACACAGAAACCTATGTCAACCAGGAAGAACTTCTTAAGTGAAAACATTCCTACAATAGCTTTCTTTATTGCCACCTCTTTATCTAATAAATTTTCTCAGATACCTTAAAAGTGAAATGGAAGAAAGGAAGTGTTTTATTGTAGGCAGTTCATGTTATGGCTGCATTCAACAGGCAGATTTAAAAATACAGTCAACCTAGATATTTTTAATAATTTGAAAGTTTGTGTCATGTAGACCAAGATTCAGACGACTGAGAAATATTCCATTTCATTAAAATATCAGGTATGTTGAAATAACAATGGCAAATAATTTATTATTCTCACAACTGAGTAGATAGGTAAAATTGAAAGCTGCTTTAGTTTCCTCTAAAAGTCTCAATGACCATTGTGACATAAAAGTTTCAATGAGTATGAACCATGCACATATTTTCAATCTACTCTAAGTGGACAATACATCTTTTATTTCTTTCAGACACATGGATAATTCTGTGCCACACAGAGTAAAACATTATGAATAGTATTGGTGTTCTTGTGCAGGGAACACTTAAAAACTCCTGTTTGCTTTATTTTTTCATGGTTATAAAAATTTTATTTTTACTGTAGGAAACAGTATAGAGAGACACAAAAAGGAAGAAATAAAAAATCAGGTATAATCCTCTGTCCTCCACCCAGAGATAGTCACCTGTGCCTGCCCTGGAGTGCTGGCAGAAGCAAATATGCTACCGTTTTGGAAGGACTCTCCTATTGTAGAGTTAGAGTGTCTAAAAGTTCTGATAATAAGAAAACAGTATGAAAGCTAACATAAAAATATACACTTAGAATGATTAAAGACCAGGAAAAAAAAAGAATTAAAAAAAGCAAAGAAAACAATAGCAAACTATGAAGAAAAAAAATAGGCCTATCTGAAAAGGAACAAAATAGAAATTCTAGAAATGTTTTCTTCACTTCCCAGAGAACTCATCACGGAGACCCTCAAGGCTTAGCTCTTAGTTTTCTTCTCTATCTACCCTCGTGCTCTTAATGATCTCTCTTTCTTGGACCTCAGACTCTTTCAACACCCCCACTTCAATGTCTAATATACATCTCAAATGTAGTACGTTCCCAGTTGAACCAGATCTTACACCCAGCTTTGCTTGATTCAATCAGCCCTGTCTCGAGTAATGGCTCCGCTTTTCCTCTCTTTCTGTCACGTCTGCATCACCTGTTGTTGGCTCTACTATCACGATAGATCTAGACTTTGCCACTTAACTATTTCTAATCTCGCACCCTGTTCTAAGTCCACATCATCATGCCTCTCTTAGACTACTGGTCTCCTGGCTCCCACCCTTGAACCCTGTAGAATACATTCAACATGGCGGTCAGAAATAAATCAGACCTTGTTCTTCGTTCAGACTATTCCAGGGCCTGCACACTGTACTCAGAGTAAAAGCCAAAGTTCTTAAATCCCCACGGTTTTACTAGTGCTGACCCCCATTACTCTATAAGCTCATCTCACACTAACTTCTTCTTATGCCCTTTGCTCCAGCCACACTGGTCTCCTCTCTGTTCCTTAAACCCTCAGTCTTTGTATTTGCTACTCCTTTCACCTGAAATCTTCTCCCTCGGGCATCCTCACAGCCCTCTCTCTCCCATTTTTCAACCCTACTGTGAGCTTTTCCCTGGCTACCCAGTATAAAATCTCTTGCCCTTACCAACACTCAGTATCATCTGTTCTTTATTTTTCTTTTTAGAAGTTATTCCTTTTAATCTACTATAATTTATTGATGTGTTTATTGTCTCCCCAAATAGAATACAGGCTTCACGTGGGTGGGGCTTTTGTGTGCTTTGTTCAGTGCTAATGGGAATTCTTAAAAACCCTTAATTGGCTTGTCCCTTTAATGATGTGGTTCTCTGGGATCTATGAGAGGAAAAAACCCCACAATATTTTAAATAAAGAATATTTTTATGCGGAATTTCACTGGGGAAAAGTCTTTTCAAAAATAGTATTTGGTTAGATAAAGGTTAATGTAAAAAGAAAAATGAATAAAAGATGGTTTAATACTTTAAATTAGAGAACCAGAGCAGGGGCTTTCATTGACGAAGGTGGAAATGTTGGGGATACTTGTCAGTTAGAGTTAAAGATGGCACTTTGTTCTTTAGACAAGCTGTCTTCTAGGTGTTTAAAACAAAATGTAAGCAGTTTGGTCTAACAGGTACAGTTTGTTACAGCATTGAGACTTGTTTCCTGGTTATTCTTAGATTTATTATAAAAACTCAGGCTTAAAGGTAGTTTTTAAAAATAATACATTTTATAAAAACATTGGACACTAGGAGCTTAGGAAAAATGAGTATCTCCCAATTCCTTCATAACTAAATCTTGAAAACTTTCAATTTAGCTTTCCCCATGTCTCTTATAAAGTGCGTTTTATCACAGGAGAATGTAATCAAAATCTGGTAGATTTTTAGTGGAAGTAACACATTTTCTCAATTATAAAAAAAGTTAAACAGAGAAACTTATTTTGAGGGAGGTTTAAAGGGTGGGCATGTACAATTTAAGGTCTTGATTGTTCTTCTATTAAATCTTTTTCATTTTAAAAAAATATTATCTTTGATTTGGTTCCAAAAGACTTCTATTTTTGTTTGACTAAGAAGTAGTCTGATGGATGATGATATTGTCCATACTTTGGCTGGTGATCCATCTCAACATTGTCCTGGTGAATTTTATACAAATAACTTTACAAAGGTTTATTATGTTTCTTACCATCCCAGACCCCATGGGAACTTGGGTTTGGCAGCCTTCTATTAGTGATTATAATATTCAGTTTGAGTTGAATCAGGACACAGACTGTGCTGTATTATTTTTAAAAAATGTATTTTGGGGGCATCAGAAGAAGGTCCATGAGGGTATTGTCATAACTGCGGTGGCAGTTTCTTGATTCTTTTCCTTTGTGAATAATTAGAATGTGATTACATTTCAAGAAGTGGTTGAAGTTTCACCATTTTCTTATGCATTTGAAAAGGAAACAATATTTTAGTACTAAAAAAAACTCGGGTGTTAATTTTTGCAAACAAGTGAGAGGTATACTTTTTAGGTATAACTTTCATAAATCCCCTATTGAATATGTGGATAGTCTAATACTAACTTTTCACAGTTTACCCTTTTCACACTCTGTCATGTGTCACTCTGCCACATGTAAATGAATTTATGGCTAAGACTGAGTTGATTTATTTGCTGTCCATTTGCCAATGTCATGCTATTATAATTCTATAGCGTTATAGTATATTTTACCTTTATTTCTAATTATTTATTTATTGATATATATTTCTAATTCTTACACATTTACTTTGTCTTGTCTCTTGGAATCGTCCAGAACTGTGCTACGTTATTGAAAAGAAACAGTGACAACAGGCCTCATGCACGTCCCTGATTCCTTGTTACTGGTGATAAAGGGAATGACTTTTAAAATTTCACATTGTGTCATGTTTGCTGTTAGGCTTTCCCTGGTAAATGTCTCGCTAATGAGGTATATATGATATATAACATTGTGTTAGTTTCATAACGTAATGATTCAATATGTGTATATATTGTGCAGTGATCAACACAATAAGTCTAGTTAATATCTGTCACCATACATAATTACAGAATTCTTTCCTTGTGATAAGAACTTTAAAGATCTATTCTCTTAGCAACTTTCACATATATTTTATGGGTTATATCTACCTGAAGCAGCAATTTATACCTAAATGGATCAGTGTTCTTTCTATGTCCTTTTTGCCGCTTGTCTCCATGCACCTGTCTTCTAAATATCGGAGTGTCTCAAGGTCATTTCTTTCAGCTCTCCTCTTATCTAGCTATATTCATTCTCTTTGCTCTCATCCAGGCTCAAGACATTAGATACCATCAATGTGCATAATGATGACACTGATATTTTTATCTTCAATCCAGAACTCTCTTCTGAACTCAGAAACCTATGCCCAGTGACCAATATGCAATCTCTCCTGAAGATATCTCACAGGCCTAGTAAGCCTAATATAATCTGAAACTTTGTTTCTGAAATCCAATACCTCTCACATCCAAGTTGGCTCCTTCTACAGTCTTTCTAAATCATTAAATGGTAGGATATCTAGACATCCCAGTTTTGCATTTTCTCAGCATACTTATTAACAACATTCTATTTAACTTTCATAAGTAACTCTTTATGTTTCAAAAACCATGATATATTACATGCTCACATTAGTTAATAATAATTTTGTTTTCTAGTTGCTTAGACACTAAAAGAGTATCCATCTTGCTTGCCTTCCTTTCTTTTATATTTCACACTTAATTTATTAGCAAATACATTTTCTAATAATAGGGGGTCTTACTACAAATATATATACAGAATTTAACCATATCTCACATGTTCATGGCCACCATGATGATTCAAGCCAGCATCATCTCTTACCTGGGTGATCGCAATAGCCTTCCAACTGGCCTTGCTGGCATCCAGAGATCTCTATGAAAATGTATATTAAATATTACTCCTCTGTTCCAGAACCTCAACTAAGAGACTCGGTCTTGTTACCTTTTGACAGATGTTCCTAATGTCATAATTTTATAACCTGCTGGGACTTAGGAAATGCCTCAATTCAACTCGATTCAATACCCGACCACTATATTCTTCTTACTCCTTAGAATAACTACAACCTCTATTTTGCCAGCTTGCCTAGATTGAAAACTGTTATGTGATTCCTGGTTACTGATGCCACCAGATCAGTTCTTTTACTTTGCAGCTGCAACTGTGTCTATATTCTGCTTTTGCTCTTGCTTGGCCCAGCTGTGGTGGGCAGAACTCGAACAAACCAAACAATTTCCAGTATGCCCCATCTTGTTTTAAGTAACTAGGGCAGAGCCACTTGTTTTCTTAATTGGCTTTGGGGAGGGAGGAGAGGGATAATGGGGGAAAATAGGGGAAGAGTCTTCAAGGAACATGTATAAGGACACATGGACAAAGCCAAAGGGGGTAAGTTCTAGAGTGGGAGGCAGGGATGGGTGGGGTTGGGAGCCAGGGTGGGGGGAAAATGAAGACAGCTGTACTTGAACAACAATAAAATTATTTTTAAAAAGCTGTCAACATCTTGACTTAAGGAAAAAGTCAAGTTCATTAGAAGAGAGGACTAGTTTGAGTAATAATAGGAGTGTTCATGATATTTTGTTCAAATATATCTACTGTAAAATTACTTGCCTTTTGAATTGACTTGAAGAAAATATCTAGATTTGCATATAAAATTCACACTATAATTTATTGTTTTCAAATATCAGGACTCCCTTTTACATAAATGTTTTTTGGGGATGATGAATACTCACAAAAACTTAAAGATTCTTAAAAAGTTAACTTGGTAAGAAATGCAGATATGGTTCATCAAAATATCAATCCAAGAACAATATAATTTAAAAAAATGACATTAGATAGTTTATTAGGATCTACATTTTTTATGTAAGCCCTCTTCCCCAATAAAACATTTACAATGGTATTGGCAACAATGATATGGCATCTCTTTCTTTCTAATCATGTCGAATTCTTCTTTTAATATTCAAAATGAAATAACAAGTGGAAATGTTTGATGTGGCTTTGATTTCTGAGCAAGTACTAGAAAGCAAGTACCTCAGTCATTAAGATTTTTGTTTTGTGTCTTTTTAAATTTTTTAAATTAATTGCATATAATCCCTTTAAAACTGTTCTGATAGATTATGTACACATAATATTTCTAAACATGAGTCAGTGGAGAGATCTGACTAAACCTAGGTTTCTTAAAATCACACTGCCAAAACTTCTTCTACTCTCTTTTGGGGTATACTCAAGTTCATCTTCAGTATTGCTCAATAAATTGACATACACGAAATACAAAGTTAGACTGAATAGCATCAAATATGATTCAAATAATCAACTTAATCTTTTGATAAAATGATCAATTTGTAAAGTTTAAAAATATACTTAGAATATTTTAGAATAAACAACGAGGCCTGATTTTACTCAGGTTCTAGGGCATTTTACAATAGAATTCACAGATAGAGTAAAGACCTGAAATAATGAAAACCATGAAGGTGAAATAATGATTTAACTACTTGCATGTTTTAATGCAGCCAAAATTTAAAATCTTAGCTAAGTCTTTTTTACTTTTTCATAATTAAAAAAGTTATATTTATATCAGTAGTGATCTATCCCTTGTGTATATAATTTTTTAAATTTGACAAAAATACTTTTATTTTATTTTACTTTATTTTTATTTATTTTATCTTATTTTTATTTTATTTTATCTTGTTTTGGTTTTTATGTTTTTTGGATCTTTTTCTAACATTGTTTATCCACCTTATACCCTCTTCCACCTCTACTCACCTCTGCCTTATTATCATGATAATTCTGATTCTCATGACTTTTCCTTTATTTCTTTAGGAATGTGAGGATATTCCATAATGATGATACCTTAATTTTCTTTGCTTCCTTCTAATCACATGCTCCTTCACTGGCTGCAGATAGGAGGAGAGTGGGAGGAGAGAGAGAGAGATTGGTTTATACTGATAACTTTTCTTTCCTCTCCCACCTACTTTGACACCATATGTTGGATTGTTACTACGTCTCTCAGGGAACTAACTCCTTCTGGATGGGTTTTGTCCAAGATTCAAGCTCTCATTGTGTTTTTATTCCTTTTTCTTGCTCCTTCAGTCCCAGTGACGGGTAGCAGATTCTTTGCCATTACTAATCTCTAGATATCTCAGTATCATTTGTATATTCTCTGAACTCTGTCATTATCTTTGCAAATATTCCCTTCATTAAATTTTCTTCATTTAACTTATCTGAGTTGATTCTGATACTGACTAATACAAATAAACCTTAAATAAATTGGAAAATTTATTTTTTTATGTTTAATGATATTTAAATAAGGAAATTTTTTAGCCATGTTTAGTGATGGGTCACTATCATCCTTCTTGCATTAATTTTTAATTAAATCTAAAGTCCCTATACCCATGTTTTAGTACAGAATCTGCTTTGGATTCTATACTAAAGAAATTTGTTGAAGTGTTGGAGAGGATGTGGAGAAAAGGGGACCCTAGTACACTGTTGGTGGGATTGCAGACTGGTACAACCACTCACTATGGAAAACAGTATGGAATTTTCTAAGAAAACTGAAAATGGAACTGCCTTTTGACCCAGCAATTCCACTGCTAGGATTATACCCCAAGAACCCAGAAACACCAATCCAAAAGAACCTATGCACCCCAATGTTCATAGCAGCACAATTTACAATAGCCAAGTGCTGGAAGCAACCTAGGTGCCCATCAGTAAATGAATGAATAAAAACTATGGTACATTTACACAATGGAATTCTATGTGGCAGAAAGAAAGAAGGAGCTCCTACCCTATGCAACAGCATGGATGGAACTGGAAAGCATTATGCTAAGTGAAATAAGCCAGGTGGTGAAAGACAAATACCATATGATCTCACCTTTAACAGGAACCTAATCAACAAAACAAACAAACAAGCAAAATATA
>PVKM010002410.1:0-65377 GCA_004027735.1 Carollia perspicillata | reverse complement strand
TGATGTCAGATAGTGGTAGAGTGTAATTTTTTTTTAATCTGGATGTTCATTTTTCCAGTATAATTTATTGAAGACACTGTTCTTTCCTCGTTGTATATTCTTGGCTCTTTTGTCATAAATTTATTGACCATTTAGACATACATTTATTTCTGGGCTCTCTATTTCATTCCATTGGTCTATTTGTCTGTTTTTAATGCCATTACCATACTGTTTTATATACTATAGCTTTCTCACATAGTTTGGAATCTGGAGGCATGATACTTCTAGCTTCGTTCTTTCTCAAGATTGCTTTGGCTATCTGGAATTTGTGTGTGTGTGTGCCTCCATACAAATTTAGTGTTATATTCACCTATTCCAAACTTCTTAAATGCTCACATTTCTCTAAACATTGCACTAGAATAAACCTAAGAGGGAATGCAGTGTGTAGGTAAAGTCATGTATAAAAAGGCTTCTGTAATTTCCACCTGTGCACCATGTGCCTTGCCAGGTGCCATGGCCAGATACTATTATAAAAACTGACTGCCACAGAATCCACTGTGGTTCTTACAGTTTCTAAAGGACTGTAAGTTCACGACGTTCTTGGTGAATATAGACAAGGCATTGCTTAAATCATCTAGCAAGTACTAACTTGATCAATTTTAATGTCCTCTAGAGGATATACTTTAATTTTCCCTGACAGCCTAGTTAAATATTTAATACTTTTCTTGTTAGTGACCCTCAGGTCCTTAGGCTGTGGTAGGATAGAATATCCGTTCTGGGTCTGTATTTCATTGGAGGCTGGAAAAACTTGTAACATGGTTAGTACAACCTCCACTATGCCCCACCTTGTCCCCTTCCACAAACACACTCACACACACTTGATTTTCAGGAGACACAGCCCACAACACAGCCAAATTGTACCACAGCAGTGCCTCAGAGTACATAATGTAGATAAGGAGAAATATGGCTTGGGTCTTTTGTTTTCTCTACACTTTCAGGAATCAGATCTCTTATAGGGAGATGCTGCCACACCATGTCTGTGGTTTTGTAACATGACATTAAAAGTCTCTGTTTCTTTCCAGAGCATCTCTCATCCTTCTGTCAGCATCAAATTTATTTTACGTTGCTCTCAGGAAGACTCCTATGTGCCTTCTCATCTGCATCCTTGAACATTTCCATCACAGAAAATAAGTGGCTGCCTATTTCCAGGACTGAGTTAGGGGTACCTCACTGGTACTGCTCCAGGACCATTGATCAGATGGATCGTGGTGATAAACAGACTTGTCAAGATTGTAGACTTTGTAGTAGTACATGGAGAGAAGTAACATTTAATATGGGAGTGGGTGATTTCTTTCTAAGCATAAAATAAAAGGAAGAGATCGTAAAGGAAATGTGGGAAGACCAGAATGCATACAAATAATTTTTATATTTTTATAAGACATTAAATCAAATTTTATAAGACATTAAATCAAATTAAAAAGCAAAGTGTTAGGGAATTTATATAGTGTAGGATTTAGGATTACCATCACTCATACATAAGACTCATCCACAAATCAGTGTGAAAAAGTTGGTCTTCAGTTGAAAAAATGGGCTAAGAGTATGAATTGGCATTTCATCAAAGAAGAAATATAAACCATAGCGAATATTCTGTTTCAGTGTCACATGTTTTAAAATACAATGTAAATTAGTAATAGCAGAAGAATGTTAGTTAAATTTATTAAAAGATACCCACCATTAGTGATCGTATGGAAAACCAAGTACCCTTTTGCTTCTCTGGTAGAAACAAAATCATTCAATCATTCTTGAGGTGAATTTGATGACATTTTTCAACAACTTTTCAATGCACAAGATAGTTGAAATTGTTCCTATTAACAGGAATTTACCCAAGAGGAATGGTCAGCAATGTGCATAAAAATAAATGGTGTAAATCTCTTGAAGCAAGACAACTCTTGCAATGCACAAATTTAGAAACACTTGAAGTGGCACAAAAGCATAATTGGGGTAAATACACACAGGTAGCTTGATGAAAAATGAAATGTGATATGGCTATGTAAGGTTTTATTGGGAAAATCATTTAAAGACATGAAATATTCACTAGCTTAGGTGGAAAAAAGCAAAGTTTAAACCAGATTGTATGTACAGTGTTATTCAGGTTTGTTTAAAGTAACTATGTGTTTTACACATCAAAATATTAACAACGGGAATGAAAATTATCATCTTTATATTTCTCTTTACGGTAATAAGTAATGTATAAACATAATAATGAATATGTAATATTTTATAGTTAGGAGAAAGGAAATCCTTTTAGAACCCCCAATTTTGGGTTTCCACATGTCACTAAATATACTTTGAACAACAGGCTCCTCTCATCCCTACCTCCTAAAAGAAGGAGATCCCTTAGTCTCTACCCTTACGCCTCTCTTTTCGTCCTTATGTTTGAGCCCCCGACATCTCGTCCACTTTCACACAGTCTGCAGCGTCCTGCCGACTGTCTCTCAGGTCACAATGTCATCATGCCGACCACGCTTCCATGCCCTGGCCTTGACTGCTTCTCATTTCTTTGATTATGTTAAATTAAGACTGGTATTGTTCATATCAAAATTGCCTTTGACTTTCCCCCTTGTTTCCAACATCCTTAAGCTTCTCTCTCTCGCTGAGCTATACCAAACATCTTCAACCTTGCTGACAAAGAGGTCTCCGCATGTTCACATGCGCCCGGCCACCCACTGAATCGGTATCTTCCACAGCACCCTCAGGTTAATCTTGAAATTCTGCTTTACTCTCGTCAATACCTTCCTCAAGCTTTTGCAGTGTCTGTAGAATGAAAGTCACACTCATTCTCTCTTTGCCGCCTTTACTCTCATTGCTGACTGTTTCAGACGGAACCTTTTGATCCACCAGTGGTACCTTGTCTGGACTCCGTTCCCTCCCTCCGACTCTTCTCCTCGCATCTCCACCTGCTCTGCACCTTCCCCTTCTTCAGCCCAGCTTAAATCCTTTTCTCCTCGGGGATTGAGGGTTTTTTCTGTCTTTCGAATTGAGATAGCTTATTGTAGGTGAGGAATAATTCAGGTTTCTGCAGAACTATCTAGTTTTCTGCTGTAATGAACTTGGTTTCCTACTAGGATGACTTGACAGAGTCCCCTTTGCCATGTAAATGACAGTTTATACCTGTTGTTCTGGCATAATTATCACTCGTGCTCTGTTTCAGTTTGAAAAGTTTAGGCAGTAAATTATCTGGTTATTTTACTTACCCAGCTCAAAATACAGAGCAGCGGTTGCTAGTGGGTACATGAGCAACTGTCTGTTAGTGGACAACACACTCTATGAGCTTAAGTACTAACGAACTTCATCTCAAGTAAAGAATCGTGTACTGAAAATAAATTAAGCTCTTGTAGTCTTTAAGCAGTGTACATTCTAGATGACCTTTTTTAAAAGTATTTTTTATTGGTTATGCTATTAGAGTTTGCCCAATTTTTTCCCCTTCATCCCCCTCCACCCTGCCCCCACAACCCTCCAGCATTCCTACCCACCTTAGTTCATGTCCATGGTTGCACATACAAGTTCTTTGAGTCTTCTGTTTCCTATACCATTTTTTATCTTGCCTCGACTATTTTATATCTACTAATTATGCTTCTTCTTCCCTGTACCTTCCCCCCCATTCCTCCCTTCCCCCACCCCACTGAACTCCCTCCGTGTGATGTCCATTTCTCTGATTCTGTTCCTGTTCTAGTTGTTTGCTTAGTTTTTGTTTTCATTGTTTTTCTTTTCTTTTAGGTTCATTTGTTGATAGTTGTGAGTTTGTTGTCATTTTACTGTTCATATTTTTTATCTTCTTTTTCTTAGATAAGTCCCTTTAACATTTCGTATAATAAGGGCTCGGTGATGATGAACTCCTTTAACTTGACCTTATCTGGGAAGCACTTTATCTGCCATTCCATTCTAAATGAAAGCTTTGCTGGGTAGAGTAATCTTGGATGTAGGTCCTTGCCTTTCATGACTTGGAATACTTCTTTCCAACCCTTTCTTGCCTGTAAAGTTTCTTTTGAGAAATCAGCTGATAGCCTTATGGGAACTCCTTTGTAGGTAACTTTCTCCTTATCTCTTGCTGCTTTTAGGATTTTCTCTTTGTCTTTAATCTTGGGTAACTTAATGGTGATGTGCCTTGGTGTGTTCCTCTTTGGGTCCAACTTCTTTGGGACTCTCTGAGCTTCCTGGACTCCCTGGAAGTCTATTTCCTTTGCCAGATTGGGGGAGTTTTCCTCGTTATTTGTTCAAATAAGTTTTCAATTTCTTGGTGCTGTTCTCCTTCTCGCACCCCTATAATTCAGATATTGGAATGTCTCAGGTTGTCTCAGAGAATACTCAGCCTCTCTTCATTTTTTTTGGATTCTTGTTTTTTCGTTCTGATCCAGTTGTATGTTAATTTCTTCCTCTTGTTCCAAATTGTTGCTTTGAATCCTGGTTTCCTTCTTGTCACTGCTGGTTCCCTTTATTTCATTTTGGGTATCTTTCATTTGTTCTTTCATTTTTCGACCAAGCTCAATCAGTTCTGTGAGCATTTTAATTACCAGGGCTTTAAATTCTCCATCAGATAGATTGGAGATCTCCTCATCGCTTATTTCTCTTTCTGAGGTTTTGCTGTGTTCTTTCATTTGGGCCATATTTCTTTGTCTTGGCACAGCTGATAGGTTGTAAGGGGGTGTGACCTCAGGCATTCACCCGGGCAGGGCAACCCCCTTTGCTGCACTGCCTGTGGGGGAGGGGCCAGAGAGGGAGCAATGCAGCTCGCCTGCCTGTCCCTAGTGGACCTTCCAACGGACTCTTGTGTCAGACTGGAAGCATATCTCACCGAGGCATAGATGACCTTTCAAAGCAGATTTGGTTTAGCAGATTCATCTAGATTAGAGGGGATGGGAAATATCTAGAACTTGCAAATGGGAAGAACCGTCATTTCTCTCTTATCCTTCTTTGTGCCCCCACAACCCCGCAGATGGGGTTGTGCATGCTGATTCGCTAGGACGCATGGCTATGATTATTACAGTGAAAAGATCTAAAGAAAAATCAGCAAAGGATGTGTAGGGTGAAGCTTGGGGGAAACCAGGCATAAGCTTCCAAGAGTCCTTTCCCAGTATAAACACACCAAACACACTTAATTCCCTCAGGAATAAATCATCAGAAAAATATGTGAAACGTTGTCCATTAGACACTGAGTATAGACTAAGTGCCCATGGTTTTTCCTGGGAGCTGGTCACATAGACACCTTCTGCTTGTCGTGTGCCCACATTCCAGACTCCCAGGAGGAAAGCAGGTATTCAAAATAAACCATATTGTTTGCGCAGGTAGTTTTGGCACTGCAAACTATGCTTATCAATTAGAGTGGTGAGAACTCTCCCAGAACCAGCATTCCCAGGTGCAACCATGGGCCGGCCTTGTGAGCAGGCCTGTCAGTGGCCGCGTCCACACCTGCTGTGCTCTTCTCTGCACAGCCAGCTTTGTTGACTAGAAATAATCATGTATGTTATGAAGGTGGCTCAGAATTCTAGTTTGTTCCCACGTGCCAGTCAACAGTCAGTGACATTATCTTTTATAGTAAAGAAGACCTTCGGAAATAACTCGGGGAATAGAATGTTATCTCGGAGACTAAAAGTATTCTTGTGTCCTTTACACCCGGTGGTGTTCTGGCGCTCTGGCTTGCAGGCCAATTTTCTCATCTCTTCTAACTCCCTCATTCACTGATGTTGGGTTGTGGTTCGGAACTGGCTATTCAGGGAATACTGACACCACAGAAACCAGCAAACACTACAAATCTGGCTGTCCAGCCTCGAGAGCCCATTGTTAAACATTTATTCACATACCACTAACTATACCTTCTTACTGGGCCTTCTGTTAACAATGTATATATGATTTGTACAGAATACAATTGTCCTTTTGTGGATATTTATATCTTTTCTTGTTTAGAAATTATCTTTGGGAGTCAAGAAGCTTCTGGTTCACATTTCCTACCTGATTTATGTGTTCTTTTTGTACATTAGTATAGAAACTTGGAATTTTCAACTTTCAAAAATTCCTATTGACTTCTCATATTGGATTATTTTTAATTATATGAATGAATACATAGTAAACATATACAATTATGTTTAAAGGTGTTTCATATGAAGTTTTAAAATGCTGTGGTGTCCAAGCCCGCAAACCTAATTTTATCTTTTTTTAAAGCTCCTGCTTGTGAAATTGTCATAGTAAAATGGCTCCAGAGCAATATTCTATTCCCAGGTTGTTATTTGCAGATACTTAGTATTCCAGAAAGCCCATTTTTTTTCATCTACTTTTAGTAATCTCAGCCAGCAGTGAGGAGTGTGTACCTGGGGAAGAGAAGTAAAATCATGCCTCTCTGTTAAATCGAAGTCAGTTTAAAAGAGGGCATCTGAGAACGGTACTGGGCATAGAAGAGGGGAGAGAGACGATATCAAAAAGAAAATGCAATTATTTCAGTAACACTTGTGTCATCTTGATCAATAGAACCTTACTGCAGTCACGAAGGGTGAATACACGTGGCATCGGTGGAGCATGAAACACTAGGTTAGAACCATTGAAAATTGTTGGCTCTGCTGCCAGCAGCCCTATCTTTCTGAGAGGTTACCTAATGGTGTGGCTTGCTGCTCAGTATGGTCAAGTAATTCTTCTTTCAGTTAAAATCCAAATCTGCCGTTCAGTGTTCAAGATCTCTTATATATAGAGTGATGCTGATCTTAGTTCTCACCACTTCCCTCCACTTATTTACGCTGTTGACAAACTGTCAAACTCTTTCATGCCTCTTTCCTTTCTTATGAGAGTGACCCTTTTCTTTAGCTTTGACTAGTCACTGCCAGTTGTTCATCTTAAAATTCCACTCAAACCACTATGATTTTCTCCCAGAACATAAGTCTCTTTTTCTATGATCCCATAGATTTTCACATACATTTATAAACCTCTTCTGTAATATTTTCATTTAAATGAGCTGAATGTTGTATGCTTACTCTGTGTTTTTTCTTTCCTCCCACCCCATAAACTATGAGCTCTTGTGGGCAAGGACTGTGTTTTCCTAGTCTCTTGATTCCAGGGACATAATAATAATTGCTATATTAAAAGTTTTAGCAGACCCTGGCTGGTATAGCTTCGTAGATTGAGTGCCTCCTGTGAACCGAAGGGTTGCTGGTTTGATTCCCAGTCAGGGCACATGCCTGGGTTGCAGGCCAGGTCCCCAGTGGGGTCCATGTGAGAAGAAACTACACATTGATGTGTCTCTCCCTCTCTTCCTCCCTCCCTTCCCCTCTCTCTAAAAAGAAATAAATAAAGTATTTTAAAAAATAAAATAAAAAAGATGTTCTTAAAAAAAACTTCTGGCAGGACTTAATTATCCAAGCCCCACTCTAACAAGGGGACATCAGTAATTAACTCCCTGTGTCATGGTCTGCCTTCCTCTGCCCTTCAGGCAGATACACAGATTGACCGGGAACATCAAAACTTCTATGAAGCATCACTGGAATATGTCTTTAAAATTCAAGAAGTTCAAGAAAAGAAGAAGTTTGAATTTGTTGAACCGGTAAGTCTTAATTTCCTTATGAAATAGTAAGATCAATATATCCAGTGGGGGGGGAAATGGCTGTGTTTTTCTGTTGAAGATTACAGTTTTTAAAAACAAAAAGGGAGGGGGTAGTGGGGAAGGGGCAAATAGATGAAGGGCAGGAGAATTTAAAGGCCATAAAACTATTATATTGATACTGTAATGGTGGATAAATGTCATTATACATTTGGGAGAACCCACAGAATGTGCAACACGAAGTGTGAATCCTGACGTAAACTGTGGATTTTAGTAATGATGGATCAGTATGGGACTATCACTCGTAACAAATGTATCTCACTAATGCAAGATGTTAATAACAGGGAAGACTGTGTTGGGTGGGGGCTGGGGGGTAGATATATGGGAACTATGTAATTTCTGCTCGATTTTTCTGTAAACCTAAAACTGTTTTAAAAAATACCCTATTGGCTTGAAAAAATAAAAATAAAAGGATGTACATTGTATATACCTAAACGAACATACCTGAGCACTAAAGTGACCCATGCACCCAAGCTTTGGGTGAAGGGAGAAAACATAAGGCTGTATTTTTTCCTTTGTTCCACCCCACTTCCTTGCAAGGCTGGGGCCTGTCTGACTTTCCAATGAAGTCATTTATTTTCCTAAGTCAGTATAAAAAGTAATGGGTTCCCCAATGTAAACCGCATTACAGAAAAGAACAGGTGGCTGGTCTTTATAAGCTTACTTCATTTTCTTAGCATTTTCCTCCCAAGTAATGCCCTAATATGTTACCAGTATTGGCTAAGGAGACATAGTCATGAGGCATCAGCTGAATCAGATGAATAAGGGTAAGTTCCGTAGTCAAGATAATCTTTCACTGGGATATATAATGCTCAGTTCCTACGAGAGGATGGTGGTAGTAAAATATGTAGGTAATCAAATATATAATTTAAGCCATATTTTCTTCCTATGTCAGTTTGTAAAAGAAAAATCTGTTTATAGTAAGAAAATACCCTCTTCCTATTTTGTGGAAGTATGGGAAAAAGGGAAGGAAAAAACCTCGTTTTCAAATATATTTGACCAAATTCACTTCTTGAGAGACACCCTTCAGTGATTCCCTAAAGATGCTGGGCAACTGAGACGGAGTGGAGCTGGGCCGAGTTTTCAGTCCCCGCCTGGCTGGCAAGACCTCTGCTTCTCTCCTCTCCCTCCAGCCGGAGCCACCTGACCTCCCCCTGTAAACCCACCTCCTGGCCAGTTTACTAGACCAGCCCTTCAGCTAGACGGAAGTCACAGGCAGGCCCAGGGAATTAACTTTTACCTTTTATTTGGGATTGCAGCCTTAGCTTCAAGTTCTGGTTGCCAAACAGCTAAGTCCTTAAACTCCTTAGAATGAATTGCTAACCTCTATTTAGTAGATGCTGCGAGGAGCTGATGAAACGGTTTTTAGGTGGCCTTCTGAAGCTCGTCTGGGGTTCGTGGATAGCTGGTCAGCCTAACAATCCCTAGTCTGGGAAGACACCAGAACTACTTAGAATTACTGCTCCCTTTCTCTTGGGCTAAGTTCCGCCTCAGAATCCTACCTGGGGTGTTGAAGCCTCTCTCCTTGCTGGCAAACTTCCTCCTGAGACCCTGCCTCTTGGAATTTCTGGAATTCAGCTCTTTTAGATACTAACCGACTCTAAATTGTTAGAGTATCCCCATTAATTCTCATAGTTTCCCTTCATATTTTTTCCTTTCCGGTTCCTAGTCCCTTCAGACACCGCGCATTTGCTGCTCCGTTCTTCCTCACGCCAGGAATGATCCTTTCACACCTGTAATAATTCTTTTGCACCTGCAATGCCTCTCCTGCTTCTGAGGAGCATGCAGGTAGCCCATGTTTCCATCTAAGCCTCTTTTCATGGCCCGTCCTGTCTGGGAACAGTTAACTAGATCAATCTGTCATGTAACATTAGGTACATGAGGAGACGCCTGTAAAATCGTTTCCTCACAGGTGACAGAAGGAATGGTAAGAATTTATGAATTCCTGTGATAATAACATATGGAAAGTGGGAGCTGTCCTTCAATTGAAATGTGTTTTCTTTCTTCTCTCTGCTGCATCCCAAACTGAGATGGTCTGAAAAGTCTTCTGTAATGCATTCCTTTCTTGTGACACCACAATCAAAATTGATGTTTAAATTTGTCTTTCTTCCAAAATATTTTCTTGGCTGCTATATTTTTCCTATTAGTATGTCTGGCCAAACCAAGTAGTGCTGTCAGTTTAGTCTCGTTTTTTATTTCTAGATGCGAAAATCTCTTCTGTGGGGTTTATTTAATTTACATTTCAATAATGAGAAGAATAGAAATGGGAGCGATGAAACATGAGCATTTGCTCTTTAAGTCACGCATTTACAAGTTAATTTGGAGGAAAAAAGTTTTTAAAATTTCAAAAACAAAGCTCCCAGGAGCTATAACCATGAAAACACATAAGGATACTTTAATATCTTTGCAATTTTTATCCTACAGAAATTCAATTCCTGTTGCATTACTGTTTCACATTGCAGAAATCTAACAGTCTATTCTGTTTAGCCCAGATTTAAGTAAAGCAAAATACCCCAGGGATGCGACTTATCTCATAGAGAAGATTGTGAGATATCAAGTAGGTAATACAAGTGTAAAATAGTCCTGGTGATTTGCATTAAATAACATTCTTTATGATAAGCATTTGAGATTATTTTACATTGTTTCAATTACATCAAGATCCTGCCACTTGTGATAAAACTTTTACAGAATATTTAGGTGGTATTAGAAATAAATATTCCTACAGTGTTATTATTTCAAGGAAAAGCTTGGGGAAAGAAGCTAAAACATGGAAGGAAAGGGTACATTTACATATTTTTGAAGTACAGAGTAAATCAGCTTTTTAAACTCAGTTCTCCATTAACTGTGTAATTTTAAGGGATATCTTTTCTTCCAGTTTATAACATTTTGTATAAAAAGTGATTGTAGATGTCTGCTAACCTCTAGACCTGTGCTATTCATGGTGGTGGCAACTATCCACATATGGGCACGGCATTTGAAATGAGGTCAGTGTAGACTGAGATACACTGGAAGTGTGAAATGCTATTAGATTGCAAAGTTTAGTACAAAAAGAAGTTATCTCACTAGTACCTCTTTTATATTGATCACATGATAAAATAATAGTACTTTGGATATCTTGTATTGAGTAAAATACCAAGTTAATTTCATTTGGTTTAATTTTTTTTTTAATGTGGCCTCTAGGAAATTTAAAACAGAACATTTGTGGCTCACATTGCGTCTCTGTTGAACAGCACTAGACGTCACGTACCCAGACTTGCCAACAATATGTATGAATTCAGGGTTCTGTTGCGGGGGAAAGATCAGAGAGGAAGAAACATCATCTCTTGACTTCTGAGTTGTACCATCCTGCTACTTCTCAGAGTTGCCTGGAGTCTATGACAATTTTGAGGAATTAATTACGGGAGAAGGCTTGAGAAGCAGCGTTCATGAGAGAGTTGAGTGCTAGCGCATCAGAAGTAGATTGTTGGCGCATACAGTTTTGTGGCTCAGAAAACTAAAAGAATGTTTATGTGAGTGAACTCACTTATGGCTCCTTCGGCTACAGTTTGTGTGTATGTTCATTCTGTCCTTTGGGCATGCTCAGCCGGGACTGATGTTTTGTGTGCAGCTGCTTTGTGCTGTGTGTTCTCTTAATGTTCACCTCCCATAAACCCACAACACTTTATTATTGGGCAGCTGTTATCCTTTCAGACAGAGAAGTTAGGTCACAGAAATATAGTTATCTGAGGTCACAAACCTAAGGAGGGGGAATGCCAGGGATCTAGAGCCCAAATCTGAAGTCACTGTTTAGTGTCATTTATTGGCTTTATTGGCTACTTAATTCCAAGAACTAGTCCTTTGTAATATTTGCTCTGACCAAATAAAATGGATGACCCCTTAAATTGTACTGTAAAGCTATTTTAATTTTATTAAATTAGAAAAAGAAGAGGTTGACCTTGGCTTTGGTATAGGTAATTGAATCTGCCCAGTCATTCATTTGTTCTTCCCTCCTTCTGTCCTCCTGGGGTTAAAGTTGCCTCTCCAGGCCTCACCAGGCAGACCCAGAGCAGTGCCCTGGCTGAGGGGAGTGAGCTGGAGTCTGGCTCCAATCCGATAGCTGTGCGGTTTGGGCACAGTTTTCAAACTCTGTGTGCCTCGGGTTTTTATTTGTCAGTAAGGGGTAAAAATTGTACGCAGTTTCCAGGATTTGGGTGAGGCCCGACCAGTGCAGGTAACAGAGCAAGTGCTTGCTGCGTTGTTGGCGGCAGTGAGGCGTCGGCCGTGTGAGGTCTCCTGTGGACCATCATCCCTGGACAAGGTAGAATACCCTTGTTGGTGTGGCTTCAAAGCCAGACATAGCCTTTCAAAAACACAGCTTTAATTTTTAACACATTATAAAATACACATGTAAATTCTGTAAAAGCATTTTCGTGGAGTACTCTTTATAGCCTTTATTTTGGTCTTTTTGTATTATGTTTAAAATTAATATAAAAATTGAACCATTATATAGAAACCAAAATATACTGCTTTTGATAGTCATCCCTTAGTCTGCTAGATTTAATTTTAAATTATTTTCTAAAGAAAATTTTAGTTAATTTGCTCACTGTGTTATAATAAGCTCTTTAGCTTAGTATATCTTGAAGAATACTATGAAATACTTTTGGGGCTCTCTAAGAATGGTTAAATAATGTTGAGACTGAATAACAGCTACTTGCTAAGTTAAAAAAAAAAAGGTCTATCAAATAGTATTTGACCTGTAGGTCTTGAAAGTTAAACCTTTTGTGTTCTTTTTCAATATGGTTGGTAAGCTCTACTATAGAAAATTTAATTTAAGGTACATCAGAGTGAGCAAATAAGATAGGTCATTGTTTAAAATGTTTAGTAGGGCTAATGTTTACGTCTGTATCCCGCTGAAAGCCTTAAGTGCAATCGTTCTATAAAAATGAAACAAAAAATCTCTCTTCAGGTCATATACCTTACAATAAAATCTGTATTGGCTTAGGGACTGTTATTTAAAAACCTGAAATTTGCGGTAATTGTTAGATAGTTAATAAAATATTGAAAAAGTAAGAAAAATACATTCTCTCTGTTTGGCCAACTCATCCCTTTAAACTTCATTTCAGAAATCAATCATGGAACACCTTGGTCTAAATGTAGCTTCTGCTGTAGTGTAATTACCTTGCTGGCTACATTTCCTTCTTCATTCCTATCAAGCTGAAAAGATAAGCTGACTTTATTATTGTTCATTGCTTCTGTTCCTTTACCACAGAAGTTTATGTCTGGCCACTTAACTTGAATTTCATCCCTTTGAAGGCTTAAAAATATGCCTTCAGGAACCCCAGTGATTCTTCACTGCTAAGGCAATATGAGATAGCCACAACTTCAAAAAGCGTTGACTTTTTGAATTAATTAAATCCATGTACACACCTGTCTGTTCATTCATTTGTTCTCTCACCCTTCTTCGATCGTCCTGTTTTAACAGTTGTCAGCCCAGGTCACCGCTGACGGCCTCTTTCTATCCTCGGCCCTCTTTCCAGATTTCTCACTTCTCCGGTTGGGTTTTGATACCCACTCATTTCCACTCAGTAACTCCTGAACATCTGTGTATTAGACTTAAAGTACTTCATAGTACTTTTGAGGCTGCCCTCTAAAGATATTTATCTCTCAAGTTTCCTCCAAGTCAGGAGCAATAAAGACTACGGGGTTAACTCGCAGGCCTGACACTTGTGAGAAGAGGTGCCTTGCCTTTGCCCTCTTCTCTCCCTCTTCTTAGGGGTTCAGTGGCCATATGTAAAGGCCTACGTAAGACTTGAGTTTTTCTAGTGCACTCTGGTGCTCTGTGTGTGGGAAGTGTTTATTTTTATTTTATTTAGAACAGTCTTATTCTTAAAGTGACAATTCACACATCATACAATCTTAGCCGTTTCCAGTTAATTGTTTTCTATGTTGTTGGAGCAGGGGGTCCAGCTTCATTCTTTTGCATGTGGCTATCCAGTGGTTCAAGAATCATTAGTTGAAAAGACTATTGCCCTGGAGCTGTAGTTCGGTGGATTGAGCGCGGGCCTGCAAACCAAACGGTTGCCTGTTCCAATTTCCAGCCTGGGGGCATGCATGCCTGGGTTGCAGGCCACGTCCCCAGTAGGGGGCAAGTGGAAGGTAAATACACTTGACGTTTCCTTCCTCTCTTTCTCCTTCCCTTCCCCTCTCTCCAGGAATAAATAAATAATCTTTTAAAAAAAGAAAGACTCTTAATTACCCATCTTATTGTCTTGGTACCCTCATTGAAAATAAGTTGACCCTAGATATGTGGCTTTATTTCTAGACTCTTTCAGTTTTCTTTCATTGTTTTGTAGGACTATCACTGAGCTAGTATCTGTTTCACTGTTGATTACCACTGCATTGGATTAAGTGCTGAAGTCAAGATGTGTGCATCTAACTACTTCATTCATCTTTTTCAAGATTATTTTGACTGGTTTAGGTGCATTGCTATTCCATGTGAATTTTAGAACCAGCTTGTCTATTATTATGAAGTCACCTGGGCTTCTGATAGGATTTCATTGCATTCCTCCAATCCATGGATATGAAATAGTTTCCTTTGATTAAACTTTCTTTAATTTCTTTCAGCAGGGTTTGTACTATACAAATTACAAATTTTGTACTTATTTTTAAAGAATTTATTCCCAAGTATTTTATTCTTTTTAGAAGCTGTTATAAGTGGAATTGTTTTTAAATTGCATTTTCAGGTTGCTCATTGCAAGTGTATAGAAATACTATTGATTTTTGTATATTGATTTTGTATCCCACAAACTTGCTGCACTTGTTTATTCTAGGTGTGTGTGTGTGTGTGTGAGTGGATTTGTCAGGATTTTCAGTGGTTAATTTCTTAGGAGATGAGGAATGATCACATCTAAGGATAAGAGCCTTTATGTCCCTCCTATTCTGCTCAGTTTGGGCAACAGTCATCTGGAGTTCCTGCATCAGTTGCTTTGGGGTTCTTCCCCGCACTCCCATCCCAGTCCCCTTCCTCACTTTTGTCTGCCATTCACAGTACCACTGCGAACTGTGAGCCCTTAAGGCTTGAAACCTGGTGATTAATGGGCTAACAAATTGTGAACATTTGTTCCTTTGCTGAGTTGTAATGTGTTTTTCTAAATGATCACTTATCTATAAATGCAGTATCAATTTTCACATTTGGTCATGTTATTGGAGTGACAAAATGTAATTTGATTCTAAAATCCTTGGGGATAATAAAGTACTAGATGACTATTTCCTGATGATAAAAGTGACTTTCTTAATATTAAACCTAATCTATCTAGTCGTTTATAGTTGTTATTATTATATTAAGGGGCAGGATTAATTTAAGGTAAGCTGGGACACAGTAGTCTTTTCCTCACCGCTGTGTACCTACCCAGGCAGATTGAACAAAGAAAATGACACGCAGGAAATGCAATTCTTAAAGATTCAGGCTGTCTTATTAAGTTCCTTTAATTTAGTATCATGGAATTTGTTGTGGATAAAATGAACTAGTATATATTTATTCAAACCTAAAAAACATTTAGTTTTGCTACCATGTAAAGGCAATTATTTCATGCATTCTGTCTTCATTAAACCTTCCCAAAACCTATTTTTAAAGTAGATGTGGAACAAAAGGAAAAGGTGGGTGGTTCTTTGAATATAATTTTTTCTGTACTTTCCAAAGAATCGTGCATTCTCCAGTGGGTGCGCTGCATGTATTGTGAGATTACAAAGTATTTGTCTGCTATTTAGCGTATCTGAATTCTGTAGAAGATGCTAATAGAGTTATTTATTTAGATGGATCTCAGGGAATTGGGTGTTCTATAGGAAGATTTATTACAGATATTTTTTAAGTATCTTTTATGTGTGTAATTGAATTATTTGTCCTTACAATGATATAATCATAGCATCTTCCCTAGTGCTTCTGGTTCATCAGACGGTTTAAGTTTGGATTAATAAAACATGAAACAGTACTCCTTTTAATAACTTCATAACCTATAATTATTCAGTTGTTTAGAACACCAATGTTCCCTTTACATTTTAAAAGTATTTTCTTATTTAGTCTCTGTAAACCTCTAAATCTGCATATCCAAGCCCCTATTAATTAAAGGTATTTTCTAGTCTCATTTTATAAGCTACAGTTCTTTTTAATTGGGCCACAGTATGTGCAGATTATATGTTTTAAGTTACTGGTTAATTTCAGAAATATCATAGCATCACTTTAGTAAGGGATAACCTGTTGATTATCTCGTTTTAATAATTTTCACTTGATGTAAAATTGACAATGTAAAATAACTCTAAAATTGACAAACAACATATTTTGACAAATTGTCAGGAACGGTTCAGCAAGAGATGCACAACTTTTAGAATATAAAAAAAATTTGAATGCTTTCTGAAATGAACATGATATTGTAAGTTGACTTATTATAGGAAGAAAAGCATTAGATTGTTTTCATATAGGAAACAGCACTTACCTGTTGGAAACCATAACACACAGACTAGTCAATATTTAGCTAAATCCCCTTGCTTCCCCAGATGTAAAAGGTTTTACATTGTTTCTTCCTTAATTTAAAGTAATAGCTTACAACAATTAAAAAAGGAAATTATAATAGAAACAATACATTTTTAAAAAATGAAAAAATACGAACTTCCAGATGTATCATGCTATTTGAATTAGAAAATCATTAGCCACTAATAAAAAATATTTTTCATTTTATTGTTTGATGAGGTTGAGGAAGAGATTGAATTGATAGACAAGCCTGCAGAATAAAACCCCAGTGAATAAAATAAAAAAAAAGTTAGATAATTTTTCAGTTAGAATTTAGCAACAGTTGTGCGCTGTAACTGTGTGGAGAGCCACTCTTACTGCATGAATAAGAACATTACAAATAAGCACATAAGTGGCCAGGATCATAGAAATCATGGTTTTCTGAAGAAGATTTTACTTTCATTCTGATGTGAAAGATCTGTATGTCGCCTTGTTTTGCTCAACCGTTCCCTGCTTTGCCTCCTTTCTGCTTCCTAGGGAAATGTCTGTTGGGTTCCCAAGTCAGTGCTGCCACCTTGTGATATGTTCCTGATTTCATCTGGCCAAACCCTAGTTCCTTCTGCTGGGTATCTCTTGTCTCCAATGTAGTGTTTCCGGCTTCTTCACGTCTGCACGTTTTATCTCCCTGTTTTGTTTAGAAGCTCTTGTAGAACAGGACATATGTCTCTTTGGTCTCCATCCCCATTAAAGGTCTCTCCTCGACATTCAATGCACTTGAATATTCGAGTAGTTAATGTGACAGCTGTCCATGACAAGACTCAAAAAATAAATCACTGTCTTCGAAAAAGGAAGTAGAAATTAGCTTTTGTGTTTTCTGTTTCATCTCTATAATTTTAGTGCCAGCTTTGCCAAACAGATTGAAAATTTATTAGCTGAGGAATTAGAATGCAGTGTCGTTTCCCCATTTTATATTTGATGATCTTTTTTAAACATGTTTTCATGGTTTCTTTTTTATCTCTATTTTTGCAGCTTTTGTCGTTCCTTCAGGGTTTGTTTACTTTTTACCACGAGGGATATGAACTGGCCCAGGAATTTGCACCGTATAAGCAACAGCTGCAGTTCAACTTGCAGAATGTAAGACTCTACCTGTTCTCACTGCCTCTCCGTAGTGAACCAGATGGTCACAGCGCAACTGGGTTCCAACCAAGCCAGACCTTGGAGTCTTTCCAGAATGCGTCCAAGTACAGTAAAACCTCACTAATTTAGAAAAGCCACATTATAAATTTCTTCTAGAGTGTGTTGATTTCTAGCTCTTGGTTGAAAGTACACCAGGAAAGAGCCAATCTTAGTGTTTAAAAAATGTATATTAGAAAATATCACAAAAATAGATACTACTAAGGAATAGACACCTGGAAGTTTGGAAACGTTGCCTTTACCCAGTGTTCCCAGTACTGAGGTGACCTTAGGTAACTTTCACTTTCTGAGAGAGCAGCATCTATGTTTCTATATTTACAAAATGAAGGTTGTACTTTAGCACTCCAAGCTTCCATCTCTGTATGAAACTGCATATCATACATCTGATATTGATCATGTTCTAATAAATTTGAGCAAGGTTTGAAATATTCATAAGTTTTTCAAAGCTTAAGTGAGGATTATTTCAAATATCCTATCTATTTCTGTCAGTGTTTATTTTCTAAAGTTGTCAGATCAATTCTTTTTATATCTGATTACATAGTTATATAAATTCTGATTTGCATCTGTTGAACACCACATTAAAAAAAAAAACCTTAACCAACCCATTTCTTTATTATCAAACCTGCAAAATAATGAAGTTCTAATTGTTCAGGGTTTTGTATAGATGAAAAGTTATTTCTGAAACCCTGTCTAGTGCTCTGTAGCCAAAGAAATTTGGAAAGCTCTAATTTAACTTTCGATAAAAAGCCTGGCTTTCACTGTGTCTCTGATTTTTGTCATTGCGAAGATGCCCAGTAAAGAGCCATGGCATTCTGGTGTCCCATGAGCAGTATGTAATTGGATTCATTCTACCTGTCTTTTGAATTTTAACTTTTTACTTAACCTAGATTGTCTTGCAGAATCTATTGTGCATGAAATTCATTCCATTGTTTTTCAATATGGAATGCACTGGGGCTTTTTAATAAATATTAAAAGAAAAATATAAAAGTCAAAGTATTTTATGGTTTATCTTCCTATTAAACAATTATCTTGAGATTCCTGGGATTTGACAAAAGGTAAGGAATAGAAAAAAATTCAGATTCTTACATTGAAAAGAGAAAAGTAGCAAAAGTGGCAATTAAGGGCATTCGGGGGTTTTTTTTATTATGGGCCCCAACAAAGTCTTAGACTTGGGTGGTGGTGATTTTTGTATATTGTTGAGATAATGTGCTTGAATGCAACAGATTTTATAGAGAAAAGCGGTATGCTTTTTATGTTTCACCTCAAGTATTTTTGCTGTAACTGAGGAAACTATTTGTTGCAATAGAAGTTAGAACTTGAAAACCTATTCATTTTCCAAGTTACTTTATGTACTGACTTCTTGATAATTACGCTAGGATTTCTGGAAACCAAACTAAGTGGAGTTTCTTTAAAAGTGTTTGGAATAAGGGCAGTGAACTTTTTTTGAGTGAGCGCTACTTATATAAAAATATGTGAATTTGGTTTGTTTTTATTCCCAAAAGAAATGTAAGTGCCTGTGGACCTGCTTTTTTACCTTAGGTATTAGTGATGATACAATTCTGTCTAATAAATGTTACATGTTTTTAAATGCTATAATTGGCCACTAAATAATAATGTTAGTGTGAGTAACAGGAAAAAAAAACATACAATTTACACACACACACACAGATTGGGACTGAGATTGAGAGATTCCGAGAGAAACACGCAGAAGTTTCCCTAAAGCCATTCAAAATCAGCTGTAGGACTCAACCTCAAAGGTCATGGGTATGGGCGAGTAGTGCTGAAATAATCAAGGTCCTCTTTTGCGTGATTTGCAGTTTTGAAGCTTTAGGCTCTAAGTTCCTTAAAACAGGTGGGAAAGCATGAATAAAATTGTTATTTTTATTTATTAAAGACAAGGAATAATTTTGAAAGCACTCGACAAGAGGTAGAGCGGTTGATGCAAAGGATGAAATCTGCCAACCAAGATTACAGACCACCTAGCCAGTGGACAATGGAAGGCTATCTTTATGTCCAGGAGAAACGTGAGTCACAGAGACATGGCTTAATGTCTCTTACTGTTACATTCTGTTTCCATGAGAGGTGACTTGGTTAGTGTTTTTCCCTTCGAGTACAAAGACTGAAATCCCTTACGGCTTTATCGTATTTAGTCTGTTCTGCCACCATCACCACCAAAGTGAGGGGGTTTTTGCCCATTTCACCATCGGGATCTCTCAGTTGGTATATTGTTGAACTTGGAACCTACAGCCTTTTTCTGATGATATGGTAACGTGAGTTCAGTTTTATAATTTAACTGTGGTATCTAATCCCAATTTAAAGTTTGATGGAAAATTAAAAGTCAAAGCCTTTACTGGGATGAGCCCTCCTGGTGACTTTGATAATAGTGCGTCCTGCAGCAGTGTTATTTCACTGACTTCTGGGTCTCGTCCATTTTCAAGGGTAAACCTGGCATTGTGTGATGTCAGACTGGCGCCCTCCACTTCTTGAGGTTAGGAAATAAGCATCAGACCCAATAGAGAACTATTATAGCTGCCTCCTGCTTAGAAAGTTTTTCTCCCAAAAATAAAATGCCATTCAAAATTGTTTAACCAGGGTCCTCTCTGCATGGTGCCTGTCACTAAGTGGAACCAGTCTGACTCAATTCGCTCTCTAGTTCGAACCAGATATGCCCTGAAGCACCATTCTCATACTCTTTGTGGTGGAGGAACTTTTTTTTTATTTCCAATCTGTCATGGACACAAAAGCATGTGCTTGCATTTTGCAGTAATGTCAAATTGCTGTGAAAGATTTGAAATGCTTGTTTACACTTTATTTTTCTCATTTATCGAGACCTACCAACCACATAAAATAGCACTGGTCTAAAGTTTCCCTGTCAGTCAGTAGACAATAGAATAATAAAATTGTTTTGTTTGGAAAGATATCATAGTTAAAGGGTTTGGGATGCAGAAGCTAGAGATAACAGGTCAGCTGTACGAGTTTTTCACATGGAATGACATGATTGCTAAAATGCAACCCATTCTGTATTTGACATGCTCAGTCGATGCTCATTTGTTGGTTGGTTGCATGCAAGCAAATAACGATTTTGTCCAACAGACTCGGCAGACACAGACTGGATGGTGGAGGGCTGCTGGCTCGGGAGATCCGGGTTCCGGGATTTTTGCTTCATAACTGTCTACCTTGACAAGTCTGTTTCCAGATGTTAAAATAATAGCCTTAGTGCGCCTCCTGTGGTGGCCTCTTAGCAGTACGTGCATTTGAGGCCCTCGGTCAGACTCTCCCTCTCTTTTTAGCATCCTCCTTTTTTTGATGTTGCCTTCTTGGTCCCAAGACACTTTTTATCTCAATTTTCTCTGTCTCCCCCTGCATTATTTTTACAGCTTTAGTGAGGCACAGCTGCCATATAATAAATTGCACATGCTTAAAATGTATAGTTCGGAAAATGTTGCCCTAAGTATGAACCTGTGATGCCATCTCCACAATCAACCTAAGGAACATATTCCTCACCTTCCGAAGTATTCTCGTGCCCCGATATAATCCCTCTCTCCTTCCTTTTCCCATTTACCAGCCTTCACCCTTCTCCTTTCCTGGGGATGTAAAAAGAAAAATTAATGGATGTGTATGCCTTTGGAATTGTTTTTATACAAGGGACAAGTATTCAAAGCCCCTTTCTACTGGGAATCTTTGAAAGCATTTATAATGCAAAAATTTGATCGGCCCACTAAGACATACTGATTGTGCTGTTGCTCTCACTGGGAGTCCTCTTGGAAACAGAAAAGGAGATGAAGAGCATGGCTTCAGGGTGTTTATCCTGTAGCTGAAGACATGAGTCAAACTCATTCAGTCAGTGACCAGTGATTGATCAGTAGTGACTTGTCAGAGCTATAAATTGTGACAAGTAGCGATGGCCGTGATGGGGCAGTGGTGGGTCATTGCAGTTTGGACACAGAGCTGCATTTGATCTGGGGGTGTGGTTTCTGTTACCCACCTCTAGGCACACAATGAAGTGTGTGCTAGTGGACTGAGTTTACCCAGGAAGAGCATGGGTCCCAAAAACTCGGACAGAACTACATTGGAATTTCCTGCCTGCCATCTGTTAACTAGGTGATTCTGGTTGTAACTTTCTGAGCTCAGTCTCCTCGTTTATAGAAGAAGCAGATTTATACCTATCTTGTAATGAGGTTGCAAGAACTGGAGATAGTGTATGTAAAATGTCTCTATCATTAGTAGTGATGTGTAATAATACTACTCTGATTACCATGAGCTTTCACTACTCTGTGCAATTTATATTTATCTTATTTGATTGTTAAAACCACTCTCGAGAAATATTATTCCCTAAAAAAGAACTCCAATCACATGCCTTATTGATAAAGAAAGTAGTACCATCTGCAGCTCTTATGTTCTATTTGCTTGTATGTAAAATGATGTATATAATATGACTTAAAAAGTTCTTAGATAAAATTTTGGCACTTAGTAGGTATTCCATGAATGTTTGTTTCCTTCAGTTTTGTAAACATCATCTCAGCAACCTCAGATGATTACTGGATAAGATCACTAAACTTGTTTTATTTTGCAGCTTTAGAGCTATAATAACTTTTTATTTCCCAAGTCTGTTTTTTTTAAGGACTTCAGAATTGCTAGTCTGAGAACATCTGCCCTGGCCTAGCGCCAGGCAGACTTTCAAGAAAGCAGCATGTGTGTGCAGCAGTCTTGAGGATTAAATGCTTGAGATTCTGAACTTATGATGGGGGCAGGAAAAAAACAAGCGAGGTCTAAAATGTCATCAGAGCATTGCGGCAACCCGACTTCACAATTATGGGGAACGTTGCTGCATACATTGTTCAGCAGTGAAGTCACTGGAAGGATTTCCACACAGTCAGTTCCCACTAATCAGCTCACAGCCTTTACAGTATTTTACACCACATATAACTGAATTATCAGCAAGCATTGTTAAGTACTATAGTGTAAAATGTTCCCCAAACAGAATTGAAGTTAAATGCAATCATCTTTTGTGATTACAAAGTGTACAGCTGAACCCCATAATTTTAAAATCTGGAGTGGTTTAAGTATTCGAGCTATGACACCAAGGGCGCTGTTTGTACAGGAAAAAAAAAATTTCAGATAGCTCACGAAACACTTTTCTCAAGAGGCACACCTCTACAATTCCATTTCTCGCTTTTAAATATATGGTTATGAAACCAAGGCAACAATAATATTGTACATAATTGTTGCTAGAAAGATCCAGATGTTAAGCAGAATGGGGCCCTTGGTAGAGAAATGACATCAAAAACAAGCTCTGTTTTCAACCCGCTGAGCTACTGTGACATTTGGATAGAGGATAATCGGCAGCCCTGTGTGAAAACGGAAGCCCCCCCACCTTGGTCATGGGAAAACTGAACTCTCGATGCACCCCTACCCTGTGGTGAAGCAGCAGCACCCCGTTCCTTAAGGAGAATGGAGGACAATAGCGTGGTGTGCTGCAGGGTGGGGTGTGCGGTATTTATGGGGAGCAAAAGTGAGCGTTAGACAGATAACACTTTCTTGCGCTGTAAATAGTGAAACATTTTCATTTTAAGAAGTTACTCGAATCACTTTTTCTCTGATGAGTGGTAAGAGGAAATAACTCCAAGGTCAATTAAGTCTTAGAGAAAGATGGCTGATGCGTTCCTTTACTTATTTGTCAAATATTTATTGAGCGCCAGCTTTGTACCTGGCCATGGTCTATGGATTGAGAATGTACCGGTCATCAGGACAGCTCACTTTCCTGCGGTTAGAGACATAGAGTCTAGTGGCAGAGACAAACAATAAATAGATTAAATCAGCAAAATTAATTATAGTTTAGACAGTGATAACTACTAAGAAGAAAATAAAACAGGAAAGTAAAGCAAGAAATATCAAGATAGGGTGTTGCTGTGTAGCCCTCCCGTAGCTCTCTCTACAGGAAAGGTGATATCAGGAAGGTGACATTTAGGAAAAGGCCTGAAGGAAGTGACAGTGCAGACACCTGAAGGAAGAGTAGTGCAGGTTGGGGGACAGCGAGTTCAAACGCCCTGGGGGTGAAATGCATTTACTGTTTTCAAGGGTCAGCAAGGGGGCCAGTGTAGCTGGAGCAGAGTGTAAGTGAGGTGAGAGGCATAATGGGGGCCTTGTGAATATGTACTTTGGTGTTTATCAGGAGTAGTATAGCCAACAACGGAGAGCTTTGCACAAAGGGGTGGAATGACCTTGCTCAATTTTTAGTAGGGTGCTTCCAGCAGTTTTAAGAATAGAGGATAACAAAGAGACCAGTGATAGTAACTCAGACTGTTATTTCTCATTCTTCCTACTTCTACGGGATATAAGTATATCCCCCTTTACAGATAAGATCACTGAAGTTCAGATCTCCGGTAACCACTGAGTTACAGAGTGTCAGAGCTGTGGGTAAAGCCCAGTTGTTTGAGGCCGAGGCACCCTGTCCTGCACCACTCTCCGTCCATTCCTGCCTTCTCACTCCCATTCAGACGAGTTTCAGACGTACATGGTCTGTGGAAAGCCTCAGTTGTGTATCGCAGCATCAAAACCGTGCAAACTTGGACACCTGTCATTTCTTAACCACCTGTAATGTTTGTCTCCTTACATTAGGACCGCTGGGTTTTACATGGACTAAGCATTACTGTACATACGATAAAGGAAGTAAAACCTTCACAATGAGTGTCTCAGAAATGAAATCCAGTGGGAAAATGGTGAGTGTTCGTCTTTCGTTTTTATATTTAACCCTCATTTTTATTTCAGAAATGGAAGTAAAACAGACAAAAAAATCACATGTGCTTGCTTTTCTAATAAATATGCATGCGATTTTTAAAAAGTAAAAAAAGTCTCTCTCACTTTAGTGACCTTGATAACTTAAAAAGGGTGACCAGGATTTCCTTTGTCTGTGGCCATGGACTGTTTAGCAGCAGCTGGGTTAGTGGTAGGGATCCTTCAGTGGCCTACCGAGGTGTCATCTCATGGCCCTGGTAGCACATTGTTCCTCTGCTGTTGCTTGGTCAGTAGCCCAGAAGGGACTCCTGTCAGAGGCTGGACCAGGCCCAAGGATTCTCTGTCTGGCCCCAGGTGGCCTTTCTGGGAGGCTGCCTTTGCCTCTTCTGCGTTGTGTACTGTTTACTGAAATGCTGGCCAACAAAGTTTCTCAGAAGAAATCGGCCAATGCTCATTTACCCCAAATGTAAATTGGTCACCAAATATCTTGTGTGGCCAGTGAGAAGAAGGAAACACGGTGTACTTGAAAGATGACGTCGTCTGGCCTTCTTTTAACAGATTAGAAAATCACAGTAGTAAAAGTAAGTGACACGCCCAGCTAATTTGTGGCTCGATCGTGGCAGGTAAATGTTGGTCCTTTGACACACGCTCGTGCACAGCAGTTGAAACGCACAGTGCTGGGGCAATCGTTAGTCTAATAATTCAAATGGAGAGACATAAAATAAAGTACGGCACACCAGAGGAAAGGAAACCTTGGATTGCCACCATCATGAGAAGTCTTTAAATGCTATAACCACGCCTAGTGTCTACTCTAAAGGTTTCATAAGAAAAGATATTGCCAGAAAGTTAGCTTATGTGACAGTCAGTGAGCTAATATCGAAAAGGCTGAGCCAAAGTGCTATTTACAAGTCTGGGATACTTGCAACCACAAGCAATAGAATTAATCAGACATTAGGCAAACATTCCTCTTAAAATTGGCATCTCAGGTATGGAAGAAAATTTTATCTATTGAGCCTAGGTTGAATCCTGCCCAGAGTCTCAGTGTCAGCAGCAGGGCAGCAGTTGGTGACGCAGGAGAGCGCTGGCCCCATAGCAATGCTGCACTAGAACTTGACCAACTTGGTGACTCTCTTGAGGTTTTCAGGCAGCTGTCGTTTAATGCTGAGAGGCTCTAGTGCAGAGACACACAAACACACACGTCTAGGAAGTTCTGATTCAGAACAGTTGTGTCGTGTCCTGACAGACATTCTGGATATCTCATGGTGACATTACCGTAACTCTGTAATTTCATACCTTTTCGAAATCTGGAGACCTAAGATATATATACTAGAGTGCAAGTTAACATTGTAAGTCAATATGTTGAAGTGAACTGGACAGGCAGGTCACAGAAGTTTTCGATAAAACACATAAATGCAATTAATTTATTGGTGAACAGTTTGCTGTATTATAACTGGGCAAAAGTCTTGTTTATATGACCTGGATGCATAACCTGTACTCTAAGTTTGCATTTCAGCGCAGCACTTTAAGATTGACTATTTTTCAGTTTACCTTGTCATTGTGTCAATACATGTCCCTTCTGGTTTCAGAACGGCCTTGTTACCAGCTCTCCGGAAATGTTTAAGTTAAAATCTTGTATCCGACGGAAGACAGATTCAATCGACAAGCGATTCTGCTTTGACATAGAAGTCGTGGAAAGGTTTGAACTTTTCTTTTTACTTTATATTTAGTTGTGTCTATGTTCAAATGTCAATATGAAACGGCATACAAGTGCTTGTTTTCCAGCCTCTTTTTAAAAAGTGTGCATGTTTATTTCATTCTTTTACATATTCAACAGATAAATATTGCACGATGCTTTCAGAGAAATAAATGAGACACAGAATGCTAGCAAAAAGTAACCACTCAGAGAAGAGTCTGGAAAATCAGTAGAAATGACTTTACTGGGGGGAAGTGCATGCTGTGGACTTGGGGTCCCCGCACAGGGAAAGAGCCCGCCAGCATTGCTCCTGCGTCAGCCTGCTTGCAGACTTCTGCGAAGCCTAAGGGTCCTGCTCCCAAGGAAGAACAGCACACGTCTGGGAATGCCATCCGCTCCTTCAGTGAGCGGAGTTCAGTGTGTACCCTGTGCAAAGCACTATCCTGGACATTCTTAACCGCAGGATATTGGAGACACATAAATGTTGTGCACCCGAGTTTATAACCTGGTGGGAATATTTAGCTCTTCTCTCCTGTATCAATGCAGGCAGAATAGAAACAAAATGAGAAGGGGTGTGCTTCTAGATTTTTGTTCTAGTCCGTGGTCTGTTTTTCTCCCCCTGCATTACTACTACATTTTCTCAGTACTCTAGCTTTATGTGTGGGCTCTGTATACACTAAGACGTAATGTACGCACTGTCACATACTAGATACACTGTAGCTCATATATACTGTAGCTCCTACCTATCTAGTAGGGCAAGGCCCCCATTCTTAGGCTTCTTTAAAATTGTTACCTATTTTAGCCCTGTGTTCTTACATGTTATGGATCCGCCTACTAAGTTTCTCTTCCTCTTCAAAAAATCCTTTCAGATTGCTGACTGGAGTTACATTAAAGTTATTAAATAATTGATGGAGAATTGAACTCTCTTTGAAGATATATATATAATTTTAGATTTACTCCTGGGTATTTTCTTCCTATTACAATTTTAGAATTCTTTTCACGAGTAGAAACGTTTTCTTTTCTAAATGGTTGAGACTAGTGTATAGAAAAGCTATTATTTACTTTTATATGTCAATCCATATCCAGCATAGCTTTTGACCTTCTAGTGATTTCTCTTTTTTTATTTCAGCCTTTTCTAGTTATATGATCCTTGGGCACATTGTTCAACTCTGCCTTAGTGGTCTCATTTGTAAGATAAGGGCAATAAGTACCCACCTCAAAGGAAACAACACAGGGCCTGGCACGTAATAAATAGCAAGTATTGATCGTTGTTATTTTATTATTGTTGCTGTCACACCAACTCAAAGATGAAGTTATCTTAATTTTTGCGTATTCAATAATGTTCTTCTTTTTCTAATGATCTATTGCCCTGTTTACAGAAAAGCTGTATTCCTTTATCACAGTTTTAAGTCATTCCATGCTTTTAAACACAATATTTAAATGAGATTTCCTTCTTGATACACCTCTTCACAAAGCCCTCTGATTTCCTGTTTAAGTGTATTTTCTGAACAATCTGCACTGTTAACAGGTTAATTCCAGTTTTGGGGTTCATATCTTTATAACAGTTTCCTTTTTCCCTTTGCTCACTCCTGCTCTTGAAATACATCCTCGAGTAACTATTTCAGAATGGGTACATGGGTGGTCATTGTTTTTAAATGTAGTGATTTTAATATTGTCAAGACCGTGGTATAGATAAACACTTTCGTTGTAATGTCTGAATAATTAACTAGTTATAGTATCAGTCTTTCCATATTGCTAAAAACTAATTGTAATTTTTAGGGACTACACTGTGCCACATTTGGGTCATAGTCTGAATTATTGTAGAATGTTTAGGTGGTTTTGAACTTGGATGAATGTAGCTATCCTCCATTTTGGTCATTTCAGAGAAAATAATTTGAAGTTACCTCTTTCAGACAGACCTGTACGCAGAACACTAAGTGGTTTTACTACCAGTGATCATTTGTGTGTATGTTGGTGTCTACAGTGATTTTTCTGAAAGATACTTGTAGGTCAATTTTTTTTCTTTCCTTTTCTATCTTTTTCTTTTCTCTGTGTTCTATTTCATTTTCCTCTTTCCTGGTTTTTCTTCAGATTTACTTTTATAGCTAAATAAAAATTTAAAAAATTATAAATGTGTGAAGACATAACAGGAATAAACAGACTGTATGAAATACTTGTCTTGTCAGGCATGGCATCATCACACTGCAGGCCTTCTCAGAAGCTAATCGGAAACTCTGGCTTGAAGCCATGGATGGAAAAGAACCAGTAAGCATATAACACATTTCACTTAGGTGTTATTGTTCTGATAATTACAAAGCACATCTGAATTTTTTAATATGTCTGTAGTGAATTTGATGAGTTAAAATAGCAGATGAGAGCAGAAGCTCACTGTATCGCTGGTGTCGTCTTGTTCACTGACACATGATGCCAGCTTTATAGTTTGTTTCTCAGGAGGACTTTCAGGGCTAATTGGAGACCCTAAAATTATTTTTTAGTTACTTATAATCATTCATTTGGCTGTACTGATTGGGTTATTCTATCCAGTTAGTAATTATTGAACGCCCGCTCTTTGCAAGGCCTGTGCTAGGCTTTATGACCAGCGTGCTAAACAAGTTTCAGGGTAAGAGCTAACCCTGCAGTCTCACTTGATGAAACTCCCTGTGGGCCAACATTTTGTCCTCATGAGCATCCTTATTTTTCTAATAGTTATTTTGGCCTTGGCCTGATAACTCACATTACAATTATTAGGGGGGCTTGTGTAAAAAGGAATAAATTATTAATCACCGTCCTTTTTCTTCACGGAGAACATGCCCTTGGATGGTTAGGGGGATGAGCACACAGAGCAGTACGAGGCCCCATTCTGTCCTTTGAGAACTGACCTTTAGATGGCAAAGAACCTTGAACAGCCTCGTGCAAAGTACCTGTGTGACAACAGAGCTACACAAAATGTGCTGTCCAGACTTTGAGACCATCCGTACGTGGTTACCAGGCCACAATGAGATGAATGCAAACATCATGATTGATTAAATATCTGGAAAATTTTGTAGCAATTTGAAGAAGTCATTTTTTATTTGTTGAACTTAACCAAAAAATTGGAATCTGCATCCATTCTTTATTGTGTTTATGATATTTTAATTTTATTGTAATTTATAAAAACAGCAGTCAATGACAGATTTGAACATTTAAAAAAAAGCAACTTTACTTTCCACCACTAATCAAAAGGCAAGACCTGAGCTAGTGCAGATTTAGAAGGGAGAGTGATAGCTCAGCAAGTACTAGTTAGGATTGTACATACTGGGAAGGAAACACTAAGCAGATAATTGCAGTAAAGATCAATTGGGTAAAATACATCATGAGATAATTCCTCAAGAAGGTCCATTATGCACCGTGTTACGGAATAGATTGAGACTTGTAAATCATGTGGAAAGACGTAGAACTCTGCCCAGGGCAGGACAGCAAGGATGGAAGAGAGTGAGAGGCAAGGCTGTTACAGGGTAGGGAGATGGCACTGTGGGTGCAGCAGTAGTAGGACCTTGAGATCAAGACACTTCGGCAGTGTATCATTGTACTGGTGTCACCTGACAATCTCCACCAGGTGGTTAACTGCAAGTAACTGGTTGACTTCCCTTGTTTTTCAGATTTATACCCTGCCTGCCATTATGAGCAAGAAAGAAGAAAGTAAGTCACTTTAATAATTATTTAAAGTTGTATCAGTTATTTTTATTGCAAAGCTATTATGTAATATTTAGAGTTCATTAACAGTAAGAGAAATATTAATTATATTTATTATTTAATAGAAAGATGATATTAACACACCAGTATTGGATAGTTTATGAAACTTGAAGCTTTCATTCAAAGAAATTTCTCATGTTAAAACCACTAACTACTGTTGCTATAGTGACAAAAATTAAGTTTTGGGTTTGGTATTTTTTTTTGTTTTGTTTTGTTTTGATATTTACTTACAGGTATATACCTTGCTTTATCCCAGAAAGAGGTTTGACACAATTGATAGTTAGTTTGATTTTTTTTTAATGGCAGTCGAAGGCTTCTTTACCTTATTTTCCCTACTCCAATTTATAAGACTGAAGACTTGAATACTCTGTGTTGGTTTTAGGAGATTATGCCCAAGAATGTGAACTACAAGGACATCGTCCTAACACATGGGGTGTGTAGGAACACGTTGTCCCTGTAATACTACTGAATCTTCAGCATCAGACCATTCTTGATAAATGCACTTTATTTGTTTTCTATTACATTCTAAATCCTCACTGGTTATCTTTTACCTCTTGCCACCCTTTACCCTCGACTATTTTGGAATACATTTTATATGTACTTTATGTTGTTAGATTATTTGACATTTAAAACTAGTTTGTGTATTTGTTTCCAAGTTTGTGTGTATATCTTTTAAAGTAATTTTTAGCTTTATTTGACTCAGTTGACTTCTTTCATGATGTCTAAATTTATTTTAAAAATAGACTTAATAACCTTGACTTTTAATTTTCTGTTAACATGCAAGGTAAGAGCTGAGTGAAGATAAAAACTGAGTGGGAAATCACTCATTTGAAAGTCATAAATATTGAGTGTATGAAAAAAACCCATCATTTTAATAGAATGAAATTCTTCCTCGTGATTAATTTCAAAAATTATCCAAAGAAAATGCATGAAAATACCTTTAATATTAAAGATTAAAAAAATACTCCCAGTGTTTATTCTTGCATTTCTTTCTTTATTGCTAATCAAGGAAAGTGATTAGTATAGAATCTTTGGTTAACCACTTGTATCTAATCACAGAAACATTAACAAGTGGATTAAGAGTTTTGTAAGCACTGAATGTTTATTTTAGCAAATTACCTAAAAAATAATCTGTTGTATAATTTGCATTTTAGTGTAGAGTTTGAAGTGTATTTTCTAACATTGGTTTTATTGCATATCCATTATAAAGACAGTCCTTTCAAATTCACACAACCTACTGAAGAGTGAGACCCTCTTGGAAAACAACTGAACCTACATTTGGTATCGAAGCAGGCTTTCGAATGGGGATATGGTCACGTCAGTCATAATACATTTGGTACTTAATGCACCTCAGAAGCAGTGTTTCTGTCATAAGTAGGAAATTTGACAGTTATCAAATGTCCTCATTCTGTGATGAAGGAAGAGTTACTTCTTCATGCCATAAAAACTTTGTCTTCTGGAAATCAACTTTTCTATAGTCTTAGCCACCTGAAACATCACTATGCCACCATGTATAATTATAAAAATGGTGGGTTTTTTTTTTTTTTTTTTCCAGAAAAACAGCTCTCCTGGAGTCCATGTGTCTGTGTCATTTCTTGCATTCTGGCTTTTTGTATGATGTGTTAGTTTCCAGCCCAGTTCTCTGAGCTGTGACAGAACCCCTCTCTCCCTCTTGTTACCGTACTCGGCACGGGCCGTCAGTGGGCTGTATGCTCAGCACATAACTTGGTGCCAGTAGACTTTTATTGTCCAATGGGAGATTTTGATCATCAAAAGGAATATTACAGTTCCCTTTGCTTTATTAATATGTGGGACTTAAACTTATAAGTCTTAACCTTAGTTAAAGTTTCTTATTATTATTTTATCTTAAGCTCTATTTTTTCTTTAAGCCTGTTTTTAATCACCATACAGATCTTATTTTATATAAATATACTAATTTTGAAAAATAAGTTGTTTTTAGTTTATTTTTCATACACTTAAAAGAATTCAGATTTAATCAATTAAGCTTCTTTAGATCATACTATAATTAAAAAACTAGTAAATTTCATTCTCTAAATGCAAGTCCCTAATAAGACAAATTTGTGGTTCTGGCTAATACAATTTTCCTAAACACCTGGCAACTTCTGTAATCCAGTAAATTGCCTGATAAGTGCAGAGATTAATATTCTTTTAAGCATTCTAAGTATATTGCACACAACATTTTGTAGTAATTTCAAAATGTTTTACTACATGACATAAAACCAACTTATTCAAAATTGCATTTGTTTTCAGTTGTGTTCACACATTCTTGGACATTCCAACAGAATCACCCAAATAGAATCACCACCACTCAGTGGAAAGGGCAGGACTGTGGCTTGTGCCCCCAGTTAAAGACACTGTGCGTAGTGGAGACACGGGAGTGAATGCGCCGTCTAAACCCAGGCTTCCTGTGGCTGGGTTGGACATTTTGGTGCTGCCCGCTTGCTTGAGCAAGGCTTTCTAAGCACGTCTCCATCCAGCGCGCATTGAAGGACCTTCCTCGACAATGACCTGGCTCTCAGACTGGTCAAGGGGCTTGCCAGGTTCTCAAAATTTAATTTCTTTTTGCATGTAATTGTGAATAGTCTACTACACAAGGCCTAAAATGTATTAACGACACTGAATCTCTTTCTCAGAGTTTAATTTTACCCCTTTTCTCTTTTATCACATCTATAGCAGTTACTATTTTTCTAGTGATCTAATGACTCCTAGGATTTTTTGAACATGTAGCAGGCGGTATTTCAGATTCAGGAACATGGTCCTGTTAAATTAAGAGCAGAATTATGTTTTCTTCCCAGTGATATATCCAGAATATTATTTGTTTCCATTCAAAATTATATTCCAGTGATGGCGAGGTTCTCAGACCTCTTTCTAAGTCTTGAATAAATCATGCAAGCTCACTGTGTTAAGAGTTCAGAGCAGCTTTTATCTTTATGTTTGCCCTTTCCACACATACTTATCCTGTTTATTGAGATTGATCTCTGTTTCCCTTTTGCACCTTTGGCCCCTCAAAAGCAGCATTATGTCAACTTCCGTATGTAACTTATCTCACGGTTGGTATTTGAAATCAGCACTGGCCTTGATTCATTTGCCACCCTGAGAAGTGCTTTTATTTAGTGCTGGTCTTTCAGTTGGATTCTGTTTATCTTAAAATAATGTTATCTTCCCTTTGGAAACTCAGTTTTGCATGAAATGTGTGTTTTGAACTTCTGGAGAAAATAATGAAGTTTAGAATGATAGAATAGAAAACTCAGGTAAAATTTTGTTTTGAACATTAACCATTAAAAGTTGTCTCCATGTCTGTGCTGAAACCCTACAAGCAACAGAGTAAGAGCTGTCTGGCATCCTAAAATAGGGCCATTCTGTGAATACACAGAGAATATATGCCACGAAGTAAAGAATAAAACAATGCTGTGATTCTAGAGGAATGAGACTCTCTTTACAAGCCTCTAACATGGAAAAGCCTCTCTACTTTCTGGTTACTTTTAATTTACTGTTTTCAAAGAAAAGGTGCCGTACATAAAATTAGTGTAATTTAATAGAGAAGGAAAGTTTGACTCATCTTAATGAAAAAAAAATGCATGAAGAAAAAAACCCCCTAAAGATATTGGTTATTTATCAGGTATAGAATCCACAAATACTTTCCAGGTTGTAAAATATGTCACCATATTTTTTTTCTTGTAATTATAAGCCTTTGAGAATTAATTTATTTTAAGAATAGCAGTGCCTATCATCGATATTAAGCAGCTGTTATTAAATTAAGATTAGAATTAAACTGTTCCTGAAGCCATGCAGTTGGGAATATTTTGTTAAGGATAGCTTACCAATAGTTCTTCAGTATTCTGTACTTGAGCCCATCTATTAAAGAAGCAAACAGTCATTGTTGACACACATTTTTATCCCAAGACTTCCATGTGGGGACTAATTGTTAACAGGGGGAGAGACGCTGGTCATTTTTTTGGCAGGCTTTCTCTCTCTGACACTCTCCGTCGGTGCCCTGAGCCTTGGCCCCACTCAGACGTAAGTTATGGGCGATGGCTTTTTAGCTGATCCTTCTACCCCTTGTCTGAAGAAAGTGAAAATTGTGAAAGAAAGGTTCTCATTCTCTCATACAATTCAGTTCAACCATATTCCATTGTGTATCTGCTTCATTCCAGGTAGTGTGAGTAGGAAAAGGGAATTCCTTTCAAATGAGGTTTCTGTTAATAAAAGTCATTATAAAAATGTAATGACAACCACCTAACACACAGTCCTCATGTACAAAACCGAAAGGACTGGACCAGAAGACACTTGCAGAATTTCTCAACAGTTCTAAATGTCTGCCATTGTGTGTTTCAGCGACTTTCCCCCGTGTGTCTGGGGAGTGTATTCCCAACGATACATGGAAAGGTGAAACTCATTCTTCATCTCTTAGGCAGTTGACATCTGTCACAAATATTACGGAGTTTCATACTTCTGTTTAGATAGTTTAGTTGCAAGTTCTGAGACATCCCTTGGTTATAGCCTCCTCCTCCACCACATCCTCCTCCAGGCCACTGATCACATAGAGTTTTGTTTCCATCACTGAGACCCAGGAAGAGGGTCAGATCGCAGGTGCCCTTCGTGAGCAGAGCAGGGAGAAGGGACAGTCTGGGCCAGGGCTGTGGAGAGTCACCTGTTCATCCTTTGGGAGAAGAGAAAAAAGCATCCTATGGTTATCGCAAACACCAGTCAATGCACTCGTTTCTCTTTTCTTTCTTTCAAGCAACATAGAGTGTGGTGGTCTGTGATAAGGGTCCTTTTCATCTAAAATGGCAGGTAGAATATTGAATTAGAAATTAAAGACAAGTGTTGCTTTGTTTTGTCAACCCTGAGAATGTACTGTATGGCCAAGTAGATTACATCAGTAAGGACATGCTGGGTTTTTAATTACTGGGAACTTGAAGGTACAAGGACTTTTGCTTTGTTAGTTGAATGGAAGACTATTCTTTTGCTTTTCCTCATGGCTGTTTGAATTCGGTTGAGATTAATAGCTTTTGTGCTGCCAGGCTGCCTATGGAAACTTTACTTGGTTTCCATAAAAGCTTTAGCCCTGAATAGTTTCCAGAGGAAAAAAATAAAAGCAGTGTTTACACTTAACTTTAATTGACTAAGTAAAGTTTCTTTAGTTGGCTTGCCTTCTGCTTCTACCCTTGAAGGTCCAGTTATCATTAATATTGTAGGAATTTGGTGGTAGGTGTATTCTGTGTATCCCTCTGGGCCTTTCTGTAACAGGGAGACACAGGGCTGGAGCAGGGGCCCTGGTGAGGCGTTGATGAGCGCTAACCTTTATGGAAGCCATCCGAGAGGGTACTTGAGCAAGCCAGGCACAAAGCAGTGACGACCAAGCCAACTAAGCATTCACTGGCTGCCCGCTCCAGGCAGGCATTGCGCCCTGATTCAGCAATCTGTACTTCTCTGTCCTCTGCTGTTGTAGCAGGAGTACCTTGTCCTCCACTAAAGGAGAATCGTGATGAATTATAAGCCTCCAACGGTGTGAGCTGTGATTTGATTTATTAAGAACACCTTCCATTGACATTTCATTTGAACACTAAGGAGTTCCTAGTTTTTCTTTTTTTAAGCTCTAGAGAACGTGTTTTTGTTGGAGTCTCATTAGCACTGACATTAAGTCTAATAACCCCTTCACAGCTTTGCAAGGTTGCTCGTTTTCCTTTACAGAATTCGTGTTTGCCCCTGACTTCTCTCAGAAACACCATTCAATGTCACTGCCTTTATATCAGTCACTGGAAGATGGAGTGCTCTGCAGCCTGCTTAAGCCACTTTTCTTTCTTCTCCTTAGACCTCAGCAGAAACTTCTGGGTGCTTGAGTGATGACAACCACGAATGGGCACTGCCACACTGCCCTTTGCTGCCTTTTTATATGAATTGATGAGTCAGCCACAAAAAAAAAAAAAAAAAAGAATGCATCCCAGTTAAGCAAGGAAAAGCTACTTGTGTGCTATTGACTTTATTTAATTTAGGCCTTTTTGTCACAGCAAACTCACATCATCTTACATCTGAATGGGTTAGGCTATGCTGTTGCAATGGATGATCCTCAAGCCTCAGAGGCTTCCCACAGTCAAGGTTCATCTCCTGACCATGACACCTGTCCATTCAGGTCAGCTGTGGCTCAAGATCTTAGACGTAGCGCTCACTCTGGAACCCAAGCTCATAGAATAGCGTCTCTCTGTATCATTCTTGATCTTGTGCCAGAGGGAACAAGAACCGGGCCAGCTATATACCGGTTCTCAGTGTCTGCTGGATAATGACGTTTGTCACTTCCACTCACATTTCATTGGCTAGTGCATATCACATGGCCAAGCTCTTTGAGGGAGCTAACAAACATAATTCCTACAGAGGGGCAACACATTTAGGGAAACAGTAACTCCAGACTACTTCAGTCTGTTCCGTTCCAGTGAGAGGATGTGTTTGTTCAGTGTATTTTGTTGAAGTATAAGGAGAACATAGGGGCACTTACTAGTATACAACTTACTTTTTCGGTGGCCACCTGGTTTCACAGGGCCCAAATGGATTATGTCTGATCTGTACTTGTTCAAAGAAACAGATCATTGCCCCAAATATTTTTAAAATAATATATATGCCTCTTTGAAAAATCATAGTCCAGGCAGACAATTCCTTAAGCTCCAGTGACTGTAGCCATGCCTGGAAAATACCTTGTTCATGTAAATCACATTTGTACAGTAGCTGTATTCTCCCGTAGCCAGTACTGATGATGATGACGACAGCCGATACTTCTGTAGCACTTACTATATTCAAGCACTGTTCTAGGAGATTTGCAAGTGTTGATGCATTTCATCTGTGAACAGCCCTCCGAAAAAGATACTGCTGTTATTCTTGCTGTATTGAAGAAGAAAGAGAGATACAGAGAGATTAAAACTATGCCTAGTAACACAACTAATAAGTGGGAGAGTAACTACTGTCCCTTTCGTCTGGGTAGAACAGTGACTGACATGGTTCCTTCTGTTTTCATTCGTATAGCAGTGCTGTGCGGACAGGTGCACATGGAGAAGGAAGCTAGCATTTAATTAGGTTAGTTCCTTTGGCAGGAATTCTTCAGTGCTTCGAGTGATTTTATCTTCCTACAAACATTTAACATGTATTATTATTTTCCTCATTTTATAAATGAAAGACTTGGGTTCATAGAAGTTAGTAGGCACGTGCCCATTCATACGGTAAACTTGAGCTGAGATCCAACCCCAGGTTTGTCTGCTGCAAACAAAGCTGAGCGCTATCTCTACACCATGGAACCTCCCTGTACTCTCAGGCAATAACAAAGATTGTTCAAAGGCAACAAAAAAAGGCATGGTTATTTTTGCCAGCATGATATTTTTCCACATCTCTAAATTGATTGATAGTGTTTTGTTTACTCAAATGAATAGAGCTAAACTACAAGATCCATGGGACTTTCCAGGCCAGCAGCACCCATGGAATGACCTGGCAGTTGGAGTGAATGTCTGCAAGGTTGTATTCCTCATAAAGAACCTGCATCATATTGGTGTGTTAGAACAGTCTGGGATGCCCTGGCTGACGTGGCTCAGTGGACTGAGCACCAGTCTGGAACCAAAGGGTCACTGGTTCGATTCCCAGTCAAGGCACATACCTGGGATTTGGGTCAGGCCAGGTCCCTAGTAGGGGGCATGTGAGAGGCAACAGCGTACTGACATTTCTCTCCCTTTCTTTCTCCCTCCCTTCCCCTCTGTCTAAAAAGAAATAAAGTCTTAAAAAAAAGAACAAACTGGGGTATTGCTAATATCCTGTATATCTTCAATATATAGCCTTGCTATCACTTTTCTCAAAACAGATACTTAAATTGTTTTTATATATCACGATTATTTTCACTCATTTTGTCATGGGCAAGCTTCATTGAAATTTTTCAAAAATGATTTTCTCTTTTCAATTTTTTTATTGAAAAGTCGAACAATGTGACCTGAAGAACCAAACACTATAAATGTCAGGAAATGGCACTTGTAATTAATATAAAAATGCTAGTGTATTGTTTTTACATAGGGTTACATTTTGGGGCTCAGTTTTTGTTGTTAAAAATGAAAATTAATCACTGATTCCTCGTTTCTTTGTTCATTTTATATTGGTTCTTACCACTCCATTCACTTGTTTTCCTGTGTCCAATAACTACTTAAAATTTTTCTGAGTGTATAGTGTATAAAATGCTTAGCATGTTGGGTTATTGGAAACAAGTAATTACTTCTTGGAGTCCAAAAGGAGCTCTGCTCTCATGTGGATAGTCAGCTCTAATAAGATGCTGGTTCCATGGCCATTCCTTCCTGTATGTTGAGAGCATGCAAAGCATTTGCTGAGTTCTGGTCACTTGCCCTAGGCCCTGGGGACACATAAGTAAATGAGCCAGTTCCTATTGGCAATGGCACATATTTCAGTTTTGGTATTGTTATATTTTTTAATTTGTTAGAATTTTTTAAAAAATTCTTAAGAAGTAACTTTTTTTTCCAAGTATTACATAGTTCAGCCCTGGCCGTTGTGGCTTAGTTGGTTGTAGATCCTCCCGTAACCAAGTGGTTGCCAGTTCAGTTCTCATTTAGGGCACATACCTAGGTTGCTGGTTCGATCCCCAATCCACCCATTGATGCCTCCCTCTTGCAACCAGTTGATGCTTCTCTCTCAACCAGTTGATGCTTCTCTCTTGCACCAGTGTTTCCCTGCCTCCCTCCTCAAATCAAAAAGCAATGAATAAATGTCCTCCAGTGAGGGCTTAAAAAAAAAGTATTAGAGAGTTCTAAAGCCCAATGAATGAAAATGATAATTTCTACCTTTGCTGTCTTCTTTTTTACTTGCAGTTTGCATATAGAAAAGTTAGAGTTTTTTTTTCTCTAGGAAAAAATACCCTCAAATTATTACATTGTAAGAAATTGGGCCATATCCGGTAAATTATCTTTTTCACCTGACAGCACATAATAATCATCCTTTCACGTCAGTACCTCTAGTTCGGGGGGCCACAAATTTCTCAGACCTTTCAGTTAATGTGGTTTATAGTGGTTTTCTATGGGTAGGATTTCTATAAGGTTTTCATCTGTTGCTGGTACCCCTTGATTTTTTTAGCATAATTTTTTATGTATATATTTTGTCTTAGATCTGTGTTGAGCTACATGAATGTGTTTGTCATCTTTAAATAGAAGCCAGTTTTAATTTTTATTAGTTTGACTTTTCTTAATATATTATTGTTTGGGAATATTAAGATACCACATGTGATGAAAAATTCCATTATAGCACAAAAAATTTTTGAGAGTATCACTTGTTATTCTTAAAACCTTTCTCTTAAAACAAGTAATCTATTTTGATCAGGCCCCAAAACTTTAAATAAAATAAGAACTGATTTAAAGAAAATCTGGCAAAAAGCAACGAAAATAAATTGCTATTCCATAATGTAATAATGATTTTTGTCAGATTTTTAGTGACTGATTAAGGTTACTTTGAATATGATACAAAATGCAATAGGGAGAAAGTTGGGCTTGGAATCAAGAGGCTTGAGTTAGAGTCCTGGCTCCGGGCTCAGAACAATGAGAATGAATTTTCAGCATCCCAGTGCGGCATCTTGAGAGTGTAAAGCTCTCTCTCTGTGTCACAATGTTGTTTTGAGAATCACGTGGGAAAGAATTCGTGAATAGCTTTGTGACGTAGTTATTAACATCAATAAAAGTTTATTCTTATTGTATTTGCTTTTATTATCTGTAAAAACATGTAGTGAAGAGTATTGCTGATTTTAGGGAAAATGGATAGAATCCACGTAATATACTTACTTTGGGAAAGGATTTGTGTTTCTACTGAAGCAAGTTTGTGTGATAACATTGGTGAATGTGAACCACCGTCCTCCACCTTCTACCACAAGTGACAATTCATGCTCTGTCCAGAACCACCATTAAGTCATAGAACAACAGAGCCAAGCGAAGGCGGGATGCAAATTCAGCACGAAGACTTAATACGATCGTCTTTTATTTTCAGTGTACTTAAATGAAGCAGGGTTCAACTTTGTGAGAAAATGCATTCAAGCCGTGGAAACAAGAGGTCAGTACAACCTGACAGGTGTATTATTATTGTAGCGTGGTCCATTCTTCCATAAAAATGCTTGGAAAGTAAGAATGTGTGTCGCCAGTAAAATGCCATTAATTTTAAGAATTATATGAATATGTCAATTATATAAATACATAAATAGCTATACTTTGAACTTCAGTTTACCAAAAATCATCCAATAAACATACTTCTCTTAGTGATATTTTCCAAAATGCCTTCAGTTTACTTCTTATTGATGGATTCTCTTATTTATTATTGTAAGTGCCACTTTAGTTTTGATTCGAGCTTTAAGGAGGTCAGTGAGATTCCGAGTAGCCGTCTTCAGCCTCTCCTTTGCTGCATGGAATCCTTCAGTGGTTTCGGTCACTGCCGCATTTCAGCACCTTCCTCACCCTAGCCGTGACCTCTGTCCTGAAGCGCACTCCAACTGTCCGTCAGACAAGTGCACTTCCAGGAAAACGGGTCTAAAGCCAAACTCAAGCTGGGCTTTGGAATTCTTTAAACTTAGATTCTAAACGTTGGTGCTGCCGCTGAGAAATTTAGAGAAAGTAAAAAGGTTTCTTAAATTCTTCGAATCTGTTTCTTCACTTTTAACATGAAGATACGAATGCCATAAAACTGTTCAACATGCAGAACCCCATGACTGAAGAAATAGATGAGCGATGCTGATCTCTCCTTTCCATCTTTAACGCTTTTTTTATATTCAAATAGTGGTGAATAGGCAGGCATACTTTGCGACTTACAAGATCTTCAAAGACTTTCAAATTGCTGTTCAGTGTCTGCTCTGAGGAATGTATGTCTGGTGGGCGTTTCCAGGGTAGGTTAGCTAAAGTTAGACTACAGAATTGGATAAGTACCGTTCAAATTCTTTATAGGCGTATGTCTGAGTTTTTAACATTCTGTACTTGGGAAGTTGTGTCTCAAGCTGTTTTCTTGTGATTTTTCCTTCCCATTAGGCATCACGATTTTAGGCCTGTACCGAATAGGAGGTGTAAACTCCAAAGTTCAGAAACTCATGAACACCACATTTTGTAAGTTTGGGATGAAGCAGTTACTTAGTTAATTTTTGTATTTTTAATAGTTCATTTTTAATTGTGTCTTTTTTCCATTACCATTTATCCTAAACCATAGGGTTTTGGGTTTGGGGTTTGTTTGTTTGTTTGTTTGTTTGTGATATAGACTATTGTTTGTCCTTGAGTATTTTCAATATATAAAATTAATATTTGCATTCAATTTTCAATGTTGTTATAATCAATGAACAACAGTCACATTTTGAGAGGGGGCCTTCCTGTAATGTTGGACTTTTTTTCAAGTGTCCTGTGTGTAGCTAGAAGCACAGTGAGGTTTATGGGTGCTGGATCCATAGTGCCGGGCTTGGAATCCTAAATTAGCCACTGAAAAGCTTGTGATCTTGGGTAATTTGCTTAACCTTCCCGTGCCTCAGTCTCTTCATTTGTAAAGTGGGGATAATAATAGTGCCTGACTCATTAAGGATTCTAAGGACTGGACATTTTAATCCTTATGAAGTACGTAAAAGCATGCACAACACAGGAGACGTGCTCCGTGATATTAGCAATTGGCAATAATTTGATCTGGGAAACTCTTACTGCACAAGGAATCTTTGAGGTTTAGTGCCTCTTTCTTTGACCTAGTCATTTTTGTGTCGCTTTTCCTAATGGTGGCTAGTGATATCTGAAGTGAACAATGTAAACTTGTTAAAAATTCTTTTTAGCTCCAAAATCCCCTCCTGATATGGACATTGATATTGAACTATGGGATAATAAGACGATAACAAGCGGACTGAAAAACTACCTCAGGTGAGGAGGGTTCACCCCCGGCACGCTGTCTGTGGCCTCTCGCTCCCTGGCTCAGGCAGATGTCCTGGCGATTCTGTGTGCGTGTGAGCTTCACTTCTCAGTGTGGTTCCTCCACTGAAACTGAGAGGGCCGAGGCGGTAATGTTTATGTTCAGTGTTCTGGAACTTAGCCTTGATGTCTCAAAAAATAAACTTAAAAAGGCTGCCGTCCCTTATGAATACTAAATAATTTCAGTTTCATATTAAATTTGAATGTGGGGATCCCGGGTATTTTTTAAAAAATAAGTTGACATTGAAAGTTATTTTTCTAAAACTGTTATCCCCATATCTGAGAGGAGTTTTGCTCACAAAATGGAAACATTGTCTCTGGTCACCCTTTGTAGCACAGTTCCAGCGAGAAGTGCTAAGGGCCCGGGTGAGCTCCAGCGCTGCCTGGAGCCCCTGCTAAGATGTCACCAAGCCGCCCCATCACCCAGTTCTTACGAATCACTGCAAGGGCAGGGGAACTGAGAAGATTCTGCCATTCTGAAGTGTGCTTCATTCTCTGTTTTAGGTGCCTTGCAGAACCACTGATGACTTACAAGTTACACAAAGATTTTATTGTTGCTGTTAGTAAGTACGCTTCCACTGATGTACTTTTATACTGTATTATTTTGGGGTATAAGTTTAAATTGGCTAGCTAAGATCTCCCTACATAATGCTTAAAATATTATTGATCAGATATTTAATAGTTTACAATATGGTTTATTAACAAGTAAGAAATGGCAGAATGAATTAAAATATTTTGTCGTTCAATAAGACTTTAGGGGGATGACAGTCTGGTGTGATTAGAAAGAGCTGTGAGGAATTATTCTAATTACACTTGACTTGATTGATGGGTGTCAGTTTTTTACAAGATCAACCCGATGGTGAAACGGATGGCTACAAATGCGTAGTCAGTTATGTGCCTGCTATACACATAATCACATGCTATATTCCCAGGTCTGGAGAGAAGAATCCGATATTTTTGGCAGGCAGCAGGCACGTCCATCAGTCTCCTTTCCCCCATATTATATTTACAGTTTTGATGATCACATATCTGTGTCATTTCTTTAGATCTTTGACTGTTAAAACGTGATACGAATAGATAGGTTTAATTCAAAACTCGAGGGGAGGTGGGGGGTCTGTGAGAAACATGCAACCTGAGACGTTAGAAATACGTACCTTTGAAACATTGGGACCAGAGTGCCAGGGCGCCAGCTGAGCCCATCACAATGAATTGTAACAATTGGGAGCTGGTGTTTCATTGTTAAAGTGTATGAGGCGTGACGGTAACAAGAGTCTTTTTCACAATCCGAGAAAGAACTCGGTTGCTTACTTTTTTACCACACATTGCAACGCCACAGAAAACTACGAAGTGTCAGGTGAAGACGACTGGCCTTGGTGTTTAAGCCAAGTGTGACCAACTGCGTGATCTTCTAAATAGTCATGTGCTGCTATACTGCTGAGATTTCTCCCGAATGCTCTCCACTGTCCATCCTCTTTTTAAAAATCTGGTTTTGTGAGATGGACAAGACCTTAGGAAATACATAATCCAACCTCTCATTTCATTGATTAAGAAGTGAGGATCCAGACTGGGCAAAGGACGTTGTCTGGAGGACACTAGTGAATTCATGGCAATTACCTGGGTTACAAGCCAGTTTGTGAGATGCTTAGTCTAGAATTCTTTTTAATAAAAAAAAAAAATTAGTTTTATAGCAAATGGTGTTTGAACCACTTAGCTAAAATGACTCAATGAGCTGGTGATTTCGATACAAACATTTGATTTCAAGATTTTTTCCCTATACTTATTCTCTGGCAAATCATGATCATATTATTCACTACCATAATCATTAAAATACTTTCTTATCTGAAGAAAAGAATTCAACTTTTGTCTAGGTCAAGGATAATCCCATTTTCTAGATATTGAGTTAATAAAATTGGGTATTCTTTGGTTTCAAGCCACAGACATCCAGCTCAGTCCAAAGGGGAAGTTATTCAGAGGTGAAGAGGTGTCTCACAGAGCTCCTTGGCAGAGGAGGGGTCTGCAACCAGGAGCTGCGAAGTTGGGAACTGAGGTTTCCCTGTCCCCACTCTATTTGGAGGGTCTCTCGTCTCCGTTGTTTGCTGCATATCTGCCTCATTCTCGTCTCCCTGTCCAGTCGGATTTTCTTGGGTTGGAACACGTTTGTTCATGGCAGCCCTGGTTTCTGTGGTCGGCCTTTTCCCACTTCCAACGGACAGATGAGTTTTGGTGACTTCGTTTCAGCTCCTGGGAGAAAGCTGGTGTTTGGCCCAGCCTTTCTCTCTCCAGATAGGTGTGCCTAGAAGAAATGGTGGTTGCACAATATAAGCCCCATTGGTCAGGCATTTTCCAGAGAAAGGGCTTGGTAGGGTGGGCCGTCACCCCAGAATTTGTGTATTGCAGTAAAAGGATGTTAAATATATTCCTCATTCTGAAATGTTCGAAGTTTCTCTAGCAGACACGTCCACATCTTGACCTTTGCCTGGCAGACTGGACTTGCTATAGATGATTTTTCACTTTTCACATTTCCTATTGTTAGCATGGGCTTAAAATTGACTAGGCCTCTGCATAATAATTCTGACCCCTCAGAATAATAACTCCTGGTTGTTTCTGAATACGTAAAATTTGCAATGCCTGCTTCTTCTGATCTGATGGAGTCACCGGAGGCTTCTGTGTGATGAAGTGTTACAGTGCCCGACACATTAGTCTGTAACGATCTCAGTGATCGCTCCCATTCTCCTTGTGTAGTAAAAGCAGAGCAGGTGTTGATGAGCTCTGGTTGCATGGAAGTGTATAGCTCCGTGGCCAGGAGCACAGGGCTAGGTTAGATAGATGTGAATTTGTTAACTTCTTTACTCACTAACTTCATGGCTGTGGACAAGTTACTGAGCCAAGCCCCTCTTAGCCTTAGGGAATGATCTGTGGTAACACTAACAAACAGCACTTTTAAGGCCTGAGGGGTAGATGTGGTTATGACAATTATCAATGTTATGCACACATCTGAATGTAATTAAAACTTGAGATTTGCAACCTTTTGTATGTTACAGAATCTGATGACCAAAACTACCGGGTGGAGGCTGTACATGCATTGGTGCACAAATTGCCAGAGAAAAACAGAGAGATGCTGGACATCCTAATAAAGCACCTGGTCAAGTAATTCTCTGACTTATATCGTTCACTTAGCTCCTGTTCAACTATTAAAGTTAACCTGGCTTATGTCCTTTTAAAGTGTTTGATGATACTGGGAGTCCACAGAATGTGCTTTAACAAGAGTGGCAATTTATTTTAAAGATATGTCTATATGCACTTGTGTATGTACTAGTGTATGTCTACATTATGCAAATAATTATATTCTTTGCAGCTGTGAAACTAATGATGAAAAACTTATGTGTCAACTTAAAAATATATGTAGAAGTATGTAGCTTTTTTCCCTCAATACTTTTAAGTACATTGTAAGCCCTAAGTTTGAAGACTAGTTCTCCGTGTGACCAGGGTCAACAGGTTCTGCCAGGTGAAAACTTCCTCTCTAATGTTAGCTTCTTTTTTTGGATTCATAGTATCTCTTGGTCTCTGAAGACTTTTTCGACTACTGTTAAATTCATTGATGTATTTTAAAATCTCAATAGGTTGATTTTTTAGGAGTAAAGTTTCTCCATAGAAACAGAATGAATAGTATGTCTGTGTGTATGTATACATACTTATATATACACAAGTATGCATATATGTGTGAATGTGTGTTTGTGAATGTACATGTATATGAGAGACATTGGTAGATTACAAGGAATTGGCTTACAGGGCAGGCTCATAGGCCAGAGACCCAGGGAAAAGTTGATGTTGCAGCTTGAATCCAAGGCAGCCCAGAGACAGAATTCCCTCTTCCTCAGGCCACCCTACTCTTTATCTCAAGACCTTCAAGTGATTGGATTAGGCCCACCCAAATTGTGGAGGGAAATCTGCTCCACTCAGAGCCTACTGATTTCAATGTTAATCTCATATTTAAAAAAAAATGCCTTCACAGAAACATCTAGAATTATGTCTGACCAAGTGTATACTGTGGTATAGCAAATTTGACCAAAATTAATCATCACATATCTATGTATTTAGAAATGGAGACACACACACACACACAGAACACTCATACTCTTAGTCCAGAAGTCTGTTTGCCACGCTGCTGGAAACAAAAGTCCAAATTCAGATTTTAAACTTTCTTCAGAATTTCCTTATCATCTCCTTAAAAAAGACATTTTTCATCTTAATGAGTACCATGATTCACAATCAAACGATCGATCCCTTCCTTGTTTACTAGAGTAGTAACCTAATTTGTCTTAATTTTAGCCATGCACCTTTGAAATGCTGCGACATAACATATGGAGAACTCTCAAGGTGCAGACTTGGAGATAATAGGAATTTCCCTCATAGGAATGTACTCAAAATGGCATCATTTCAAGTTCATTGGTGATTATTGCCCACAGCAATACCTCTTTTAGCCAATGAACAAGGACTCATCCTTGGTCTGAATTAGTTTTGAATTGTGTTTTGGCCTTGTGTATAACCTCTTTATGAAATTTAACCGCACTGTTTATAAGGCACTCTTTTGCTGTATTTGAGCTAATTTTCTAGTGAAGTTGTTTGCAGTGCTTTTAACGGTGATATGAATGTCACGTGAAGTTTCCTTGCTTCCTTGCAGAGCATTAGATGAACACGAGCTTCACCCTTCACTGTGATGTGTGTTGTTCTGGTGCACAGAACGGCAGAACACAGTGTCTGGCTGTGGAAGAATGCTTGAAATTCTCTTGCTCATCTTTCACCACCCTTCCTGGCTCTTCTTCATTTTTCTCTCTTTTGTTTGTTTACTGGCTTTTTGAAGCGAATTTTATAAGATCTCTCTATGACCCCCCCATACATGTGGAACTTAGGGAACAGACACAAAAAGCGCATGGACACAGAGAACACACTGGTGGCTGGGAGAGGATGCATGGTCAGGGTAAGGAAGATGGGTGAAAAAAAGAGAAACAGTTCACCCATCTTCCCACCCCTCCTCCCTGACCATGCATCCTCTCCCAACCACCAGCGTGTTCTCCGTGTCCATGCGCTTTTTGTGTCTGTTCCCTAAGTTCCACGTATAAGGGAGGGTGTGTGATATTTGTCTTTCTCTGACTTACTTCATTTTTTGCGTGATGCCCTTGAGGCCCCTCCATATCATCGCAAATGACAACATTTCATTTTTTTAATGTCTGAATAATATTCCATTGTTTGTACATACCACAGTGCCTTTATTCATTCATCCACCAGTGGACACTGAGGTTGCTTTCATGTTGTGGCTACTGTAAATAAAGTGCAATGAACACGAGGGTGTATGTATCTTTTCAAGTTAGCGTTTGCATAGTGAAATGTATGGCCACATCACTAATGAATTAAGTTAACTATAGACAACTAATAACAATCTTAGCCCCTGGCAACTTTATATGGTTAAAAAAGACAGAATTTAGGACCTGTGACCTAGATTGGCCACTGGTCTAAAGAACCAGTGACTCAATAACTAATTCCAAATTTCCATTCATTAACTCGGAGACATGGTATAAATCATTGCTTCCTTTCTGAGAGTCCTTTTGTCTTAACACAAGGCCATCTGTGGCATCTTCTTTAACTCTGACTTTAAATATTCAAAGGTGCACCTGGGTGTCTGTTACCTACAGGAGTTGAGGGGGAATGGGGGGCAGAAATGGGTGAAATGTGGGTGATACTAGTCTATAACTCAGTAGCCCAGCAGGAAGAAAATTCAATGAAGAGAAAATTGGTCATCAAAATATTTCATTTCTTGAGCAACAAAGTCATCAGTTCTCCTTTTTAAAATAGACTAATTTTTTAGGATTTCTAAATCTATTCCCCAGTGATCTTAATAGCAATTATTTTCCAGCTTACCTAACACTATAAAGAACTTTTACATTTTAGCAAGAATGTCTAAAGCCAATTTAATTACAGGAAGGATATTGTTTTGAGATCATATTTAACTTAATTTAACCCACTGTTTAATTTCCTCAACCCTAGAAGGGTTGCTCTACTTAGCAGATGAGGAAACTGAAGCCTATGAAATAACTGGGCTGAGTACACCCCACTTCCAAGTCGGATGGACCCAAGCTTTCATCCCAGATAGACTCACTGTCTTTACACACTACTTTCCTAGTGTACATTCTCTAATGCACATTAAACATTTTATAAGAAGGAAACTTGGAATGAAGCTCTCCTTACTCTAACCGAGAGCCTTCTTAGAACAGCGCCCTCGTGGGCACAGGGAACGTTTCGGGCGTTGGGACAGTCGGCACTTCCTGTCCTGTGCTAGGAGCTGCACGGACAACCCAAAGCCCTGGATTTCCCCTGGGATTGGCTTTTGGTTTCAGAATGCAGTTGGTGATGCATACTCAGATAGAGACATAATCTTGTGTTGTGCGTCTTCCTAGAACTTCCTTTCTAAATTCCTGGCTGGGAGTGATACAAAGAAGGTGGTGGTTAACCCGGGAGACCGGTCAAGTGAACAAGGTTTCCTCAAAAGAATATGTCGAGTTTCTGAATTAGTTCATTGGTCACACGCATTTTTGTTAGCCACTGAAATTACTTTGCTAAGGCCAATAATACCATAGGCTTTTTTTTTGTTTCATTTCCATTTTCAAGCCAGCACTGATGCTTTCGCATGTCCTAGTCTCACTGCCTAGCACAGTGCCCAGCACCAGGGCAGCGCCCAGAGAAGTCTGGATGGAAGGTTGGGAAGGATGGAAACGCGCGTTGGCCAGTTGCCTCGTGTGTGAGCTCAAGGAAACCCATGACTTGCATTCAGGAGGCCTGACTGAAACAGCATCCGACCCTAATTTTCTGTGGCCTCAAGTGCATCATTTCTACATTAGGAGCTTTGGATTTTTGCCCATACAATAGGAAAACCTGACTTCCTGGGAAAATTAAATGCAATAGTAGCTGAAAGTGCCTGGCAGTAGGTTTTCAATAATGTTTGGTGAATCCAAATAAAATTACAACCAGTCTACGCTAAACCATCTGTTCTAAAAAGAAATATAGTACTGAGCAAACACCGAAGAGCTAATAATCTCTCTCTCTGGGATAAATGCACGCACTTTAGGAAATCAGAATTTTTTACTTCAATATATTAACTTTTGTAATTATGTTTTACTTTGTCTAGGTTAATTTATTATATCCTTGTAGGCCATACTCACTAATGCCAGTTGGGAATGACTGAATTTGACTATTTGGAAAAATTAGCCTATAGTGTCACAAATTTGGTAGATGACAACATGTTATAATTACTAAACATTTAACTTATTTTTTGTTGCTCATATTTGCAGAGTATCACTCCATAGCCAACAAAATCTCATGACTGTCTCAAACCTTGGTGTCATATTTGGCCCAACTCTAATGAGGGCACAGGAAGAAACCGTGGCTGCGATGATGAATATTAAATTTCAGAATATTGTGGTTGAAATTCTGATAGAGCACTATGAAAAGGTAAGCTGCGTTTTCATGTGGAAGCACCAAATTCCGTATCTTGCATTTGTGTCTGCTTGTTTGTCCATTTGCATCATCTGTGAGCTTCACCTTGTGACCTCAGGTTCCTCTAGTTCTGTCAGTCTGGTGTTGTATACATTAGTTCTTCATGAGGACTTTGATTTTCTTTTTCCGAGTTCAGCTTTTAAGTTCTCCTCTAAACCCTCTGAAGAGACAGATGGTTCCCTCTCCTTCTCCATCATTTATGTTTCAAGATTTTCTTCTGTAGCATTTGTGTAATCAGTTTTTTGCTCATATGCAGAGAACACTTTAGAATTACTCTGTGGTTAAATCTATTTTGATCTTTTAATTTCTCTGGGAGTACATTTTTAGTGATACAGTAGAAGTGTTACTCTAAATAAAATCAAAGAAAAAATTCAAGGGACAGAATCTTGAAGCCTTTTCTGTATCCAAACCCTAAGAAGAGTTTCTTCGTAAGAGTGCGATCTTAGAACAACTATGGAAATTGGAAGTTGGGAAAGCCAAACGGATTGGGTAATTAAGAAATTTGACAATTGAAGGTCTAAACATTTTGTGATACATCTGTGTCTGATCTAGTCCTTGTGACAGAGGGACTGTGCCTCTCTCCTTCCCCGGGTCCCTTCCTAGTGCCTGTGGAAGAACAGCCTAGTGCCTGCCTGCGGCTGCCAGCTTCCTCACAGCCGGAGAGCACAGGGCTGCCTCCCAGGGCTGTGCTCAGACCTCACCCTGCAGTCGTCACATTTCTTGACAGTTAGGAAGCAACAGCAAGGGAGCACCTTCTCCTAGGAAACAAGGGGCACATTCTGCCGGGGGAACTATACAGAAGGATCCTCTTCCCCGAGGGCCATGTTCGGCGTGAAGAGGGACAGAGACTATCACAATGGAAAAAATCCATGTGTCTTGACATAGACATCTGTTCCTCTTTGAAAGGTTTCTTAAAATTATTGAGAAAACTGAAGTTGGGGAACGCAGGAGCACAAAAAGGAAAACCCATGGAAGAAGCATCACTTGGTGTAAATGGATGAGAAAGTTGTAATTATTCTTGAGTTTTTTGTTTGTTTTTTTGTTAGTTTGTTTGTTTGGTATGAAGCATCTCTTGCCGTGCAACTGATTAAGCAGAATATAGCTCTAAGATTACGTAAGAACTCTCAAAGCTGCTTTTATGATGCAAGTGGCAATGTCACCCTTTGGTTGACCTCGGTCCGTTGTTCCTCGACAGATTTTTCACACTGCCCCAGACCCAAGCATTCCTCTTCCTCAGCCGCAGTCTCGATCTGGATCCCGGAGGACTCGTGCCATCTGCCTCTCCACAGGCTCCCGGAAGCCCAGAGGGAGATACACTCCGTGCTTGGCGGAGCCTGATAGTGAGTGTGCCCGCCTTAGGGAGAGGCTTTCTCCATTCTTTAGTTCAGCCTTTCCCCCTCTAATTGGGTAGAAATAAGTTGTTGTTACTGACGCTATCACCCCAATACCTCCTCCACCTGTAACATTTATATGTTCTCTGTCAGTACAGTTACAAGGTACCTTAGACACGCAAATTCATTACTGCTGCTAAGGAAATAATTAGTTTGCTCTGTGCTTCCCCCACCCCCTTTTTTCTGCAGCTGTGATTAAGTACATGAGGTGCTACTTTGTGGAAGGTTTTGTCCTGTTGTGAAAGTGGTTAGAGAAGAAAGCAAAAGAAAGTCTGGCTGAAGCAGTCATTTTCTTTCTTCCTTTCACATTATGTGCTTAAAGCATCATCTCTTGGGTATCAAAGTATTTCAAAGAGAGAAAGAAAAGAAATAAGAGAAGCCACACCGTACGTTATCACTAACTTACAGCTCTAAGCCACACCCCAAGAATAAGTGGGTGGCATCTTGAGCCTATGACGTGTGGGAAACTGTGGCCTTTTCATTTTATTTCATACCTTTAAGCCTCCTAATTTTTCCACAATCAATATTTAATAGAAAATACTTTTTTTTTAAATTTAGACATAGTTGAACACTCTATTACAGTTTCGCTGCTTCTTTTCTTATACCTTACTTTTAGGAACATTAAAAAAATACACCTAGTGAATCAGCCAGTTACTTACGCTGCTATATTCTTAACAGGAAAAGGAAAAGGTCTCCTCTTTAGAAATAGAGAGCAGCTTGTAATTTGCAGCTGGTATTTAATGGTGCCTTTGAATGGAGGAGGATTCAGTTGTATCATAACTCAGAATAACCTAAGATCACAAAAATAAAAATAAATAAAAAGGCAGAATATACCTTTAACCTTCCCCCTCTTTTTCTTTCTTTTTTTGTAATGTAATCATGGAATCTTTTCCCTTACTTGTGAGTCCTGTTTCAGAATTTTTTCTGAATTCAAGTCTGCCCACTCATGCCTCAACAGTTAACATGGTTTCCTAGGGCAAGGTACATATTGCATATAAGATCTCCCTTGAATAGTATTGAAAAATGCATTCCCCAAGTTCAAGTGCATGTTTAAAGCCTTTCTCCACTACTGAGGACGGTTCACCATGCCAGGTAAAGGCCCGTCACTTCAGTGGGATCAGGTGTCCATAGAACGTGTGTGAGTCAGAGAATGGACAGGTTTTGGTGGTGCCGTTCTCAGTAGAGCACCACTGTTCTCTCTCTCCTGCTCCTGCTCAGGTGACTCCTACAGCAGCAGCCCCGCCAGCACACCCATGGGGAGCATCGAGTCCCTCTCCTCGCACTCCTCTGAACAAAACAGCAACACAAAGCCTGCTTCCTGCCAGCCCAGGGAGAAATCTGGAGGGATTCCTTGGATCGCATCCCCATCACCTTCCAACGGGCAGAAAAGTCTTGGTCTCTGGACAACTAGTCCTGAATCCAGTTCTAGAGAAGATGCAACCAAAACGGATGCAGAATCAGATTGCCAGAGTGTTGCCTCTGTCACTAGCCGAGGGGATGTTTCCCCACCCATAGACCTGACCAAGAAAGGGCCACATGGGGTTTCAGGGCAGAAAAGAGCCTCAGCCACCTTTCTCAAATCCATCTCTGCAGCTGAAGGTAAGCCAGAGTTTAGCTCATGCAAGATGTCATTAACTCCGTGCCACTCGCCAGATTATTCAGCATGATTAAGCAAGGGAAAAATGGGAGAGGGACTAATGATGCTTATCTAGTTTGTTCCTTGGGAGCTCAGATTTTTCAGACTCCTCTGCACTGTGACTTTTTTCCTGGTTCTTTCTGTCTCTGTGAGGTGATGCCTTTGTAATCGCTGTAGATTCTGATCTCCCTGAGTGATGGGCTGCAGTGCTAAAAGAACATTCTGTACCTTCTCATTTGGTTTCAGAGAAGAATGCTTCCTTTTGTTAGGCCCAGGTACTGAGTTATTGCTATTATTTTGTCTAATAACACCTTGCCTGTTTTCTTGGGCTTTCTTTTCAGGAAACAAGAGCTACAGTGGTTCCATTCAAAGCTTAACTTCCATAGGTTCCAAAGAAACGCCGAAAGCCTCACCACACCCAGACCTGCCTCCAAAAATGTGCAGGAGGTTAAGGCTAGACACTGCCTCGAGCAATGGCTACCAGCGGCCTGGCTCCATGTAAGTGAGGTTTGTGTTCGCTGTGTCTGCCAGGGGACCCGTGGGGATGGGGGTGGCTGAAGGAGCCCTTCGGACTTCCATAGCTGATGCCTCATCTGTAGAGGGGGTACAGTCCACTTCTGTAGGGCCCTGTCCTCTTCTAAAAGTGAAGTGGAAGTTAGAGTAAGCCCGGGAAGTATATACACAATCATGGGCAGGCGCTTCAAGTACTTTCCTTAGAAGCAGAACTATGGCTTAGTTTAAGGACATGGAAACAGATGTATAGTATAGTAGATGTGGGCTTTGCAGCCAGAAACCTTCCCGTGAAAGCTAAACATCAACTTCTCAGCTGCGGAGACTGCCGTGCCAGGCCCAGCTCCCAGGCCCCCCCACCCCCAACTCTGTTAGAAATACAACTGCTTTCTAAGCTGTGAAGGTTGACCGTCATGTATCTCCCCACCTGAGAACTCACGGATTTAAACAAGCTTGTAGAGAGAGAACAAGGAGCATGATAGGCAAAAGGGAGCTGGTCCCTCTAATCAAAAGAAATGGCCCGGAAGTGCAAAGGCTGATAAGGTAGGGTACACAGACACGAACAGAAGGGGGTCAAAGAGGAAAAGTGGGAACCTGCATAAACAACTAAACAAAATCAAAGAGGAAAAGGTTTTCTCCCTTTCTGTTTATCGGCTGACTTTTGCTGAGCATTCCAAATGCTATATTGCTATTACTAGGCATCTTCGCTTTCGTTGTCTCTTATAAGCGCCACGGTATCCTTGTGCAGTCCGTAGTATAAACCTCATTTTAGAGACGATGGGAGTTGACGCTCAGAAGATTTAAGGATTGCAAAATGTTACCTATCAAATTAATTCTATTAAAATAATAATGAAATTTAAAAAGGAGAGTTTAAGGAACCAGTCCACATATACTCAGCTAGTAAGGGTAGAGCTGGGACTCCACCCGGGGCTCTGTAGCTGGAATCTGTGCCGTTACACTGTGACCATTTTTAATGTGGTGACATTCTCGACGTTTACGTCATTCCTCAGAAGTTCAGTCAGACATTCTACTAAGCTTATTTCCATACAGAGTGTTTTAAATTCATTTGTTCCTCCCTTTCTCTGTTACAAACCTTTTGGTTTCAGTGTGTTCAACATACATTATCTCTGTCTTGCTCAGAAATTCAGCTACCGTGATATAGACAAATATATTTTTTAATCTGTCTTTTTCCCAGGGTGTATAGTTCTAGCCACTGAGGAAAATTAATTTTTAGGTCAATGTGTCAAGGGAGAATAAAATTCCAATCCTTTTTGAGGGAAAGAGAAGAGCTTCCGTTTTGTGATTTTACTGATAGTACAGGAAGAAATTAATGAGAGAGTGTATGTTCTGTGTTAGTCATAAATAAACTGGAGATTATCAGATGGTTCTGGGAGAAGTTTGTCAAAGAAATGAATAAGATAGATTTTAAAAACCTAGTTGAGAATCTCATTTAAGGAATTTGATATCTCCTCTAGTAAACGTGGAAACTTCTCCACTTGGTGAGGCAACCTTCGTTTTCATACCTTTCACTCCCTAGCTAATTTCCTCACCTCTTTACGTCTGTAAATGCGCCCACTCCGTGACTTGAAACGAGATTCGAATCTACAGATTTACTTATTGGCCATATTTTCACAGTCGTCTCTTTCCATATTATAGGAACTGTGTTCAAATATGAAAGGGTACATAAAACAGTGTTACAATTAGTTTTGAATTAGCTGTCAAAATGAACAAGTCTTTCGTCACATTGACTTGATTTTTCTCTAGTGGCTTCACGGAAGTCACTGATCCTGCTGCCGGGAGCAAGGCAGGGAGAAAGTGTGCCCTTTCACTGCTCCCAGTTTTCTGCGGTAGAAAAAACAAAGGCAGAAACCTCCCCAAAGGAGGTATCTATAGGTTTATTACAATTTGATACTCCATGAACTGGAGACTAAAGCTAAAACTTTCTTCCACATTAAATCTTTTTTTTTCTTTCTTTAAATCTTAAGACAATTAAAAGTAAGGTCAAATTTGGGGGACAGTTCTTAACTACTAATTATCATTGTTGCAGTTAATTGCTAACTCTGAATTTCACTTTAACCCGAATGATTTTTCTAACTGATTTAATGAAGCTTGCATTGTTAAATTATTTTTCAGTGTGGCAGCGAAAGCCCAACTGTTTGAAAATGTTGGTTCAGTTAAGCCAGTTTCTTCTGGGCGGTAAGTTTCCAAAACAAAGTAAAAAGTAAATAAAATAGTGGTGACGTTGTTGCCCTGTGTTGACATGGTGGGTCATCTTTAATAGCTCTGTCCCTCCATCCCGCAGATGGTCAAACCCACACTCACTCTCCATTCACGCAGAAGAGGTCATGTCCATAAACCGCACGCAGTGTCTTAGACTGTCCAGATGATGCTGGCTTTGCTAAGATCTTCTCAAAGAAGGATTCTAAATGGATAGCTTTTCTAGAAGACACAGTTGCTGTAAGCTTTGCGCAATAAAGAATCCTTTGGTAACGGTGGAAATTTTTCAAAAGTATATTCTTGACTTTGAAACTTAAAGAACTTTTTCTGGAAGAAGTTTTTTCCCCCAAAATTACCTATCTAGGCCCTCATGTGTTAGTGTTTCTAAGTCCACAGAGTTGGTATCTTTCTAGGACGTTGGTCAGTGCGTTGCATTCATATAGCAGATTCCAAAGTATTTGCATGATCTCACTTCTGCTGTAGCATCTTTGCCTTCTTCCTTTTTATCAAGACACGGTGACAGTTAGGCTCTGTGCGCATCAAAGCAAACATCACGTATCTCTGGAATCGTCATCTGTTTTAGGCCTTAGTGGAAGGGATTTAATCTTGTTACCTCTGTCTGCCCAGCAATGTGGTTGAATTGCTCCACTAGATGGAGCCCTTTTATTAGGAAGCTCTAAACCTGTTAAAAACTCCAGTACTGTAATCAAAGAGGTGATTGCACAGAGCTTTAAAAAAGCCAGCTGTTGAAATACATCAGAATGCTGTCATGTCATAAATATATACTCACATGTTCAACAATCAGTCTGTTCATTTTTAATGTTCTTTTACATTCAAAAATACTACTCTAAATCAACTCCTAATGGCTGTCAGCATAAACTCAGAGCTTACTGACTGGTGCATTGAAAATTACTGTCTTTTTCAACTGGTGCACAGCACTGTGGACCGTGTGTCGTAACTCTCCACCCAGAGACGGGGACAGAGGCACACAGTGGGCCTCACAGTCACGTCCTTGGTTCACCACTTCCTGCGTGTATAACCTTGCTGTCACATATTTAAGAAGTGTATTGTCTTTATAAAATGAAGGTTATAATTCTGGTTTTGCCAAAGTGTTGTAAATTTCAAATACACAGCAATCTATTTGGTAAGTTCTCCACAGATGGTCTTTACAATAACAACTGTTACTATTGTGATACTTTTTATTGAAACTACTTTCTTAAGATATTCGAGCTTCTCATTAATATATTTTAATGATCTATAAACATGAACTCTTAACAGCCTCACCTGGTATTTTCTGGTACCATTAAATACAGCATGGGAGAGTAAGAACAATACAATACAATACAAAGAACAATACAAAGAAGTTGAAAGCATTTTCCTTGCTAATCTCCTATAGTGCTTATTTCATGCTCCTGCTAGGGAACTCCGGGCTACCCTTGAATTAGTCCTTGAGGAATGATGGAACCGGTAGTGAGTAGTCGGAAGACTAGCTGTGTTTGTGAAAGAGACTAATTAGGAGATTCCAGTGCATGACCTTGAGCAGGAGAAGTAACGGAGTTAATGCCGGCTCTGGGAGCCACTGAGCAGAGGAGCGATCTAGCTAGTCAGTGGAGCACCTGAACAGATCCTTTCACGTGGTCTTTCTGGAAAGTTGGGAAGGCAAGAGTACAGTCAACCATTTGGGATGGAATTGGCAGGATTTAAAAGACCATAATGAGAGCAGTGACAAAGAAATGAAAAGCAATAAGGAGAATTTTATGGACAGAATCTGGACTGGGCAACTGCTTTGATAGTGGGAATGAGTGACAGATAAAGAAGATTACAAGTCTTTGAGTCCGAGTGGGAGAAAGAATGGCAGTTTAGTTTCTGTTCTCGGCTTGTGAGGACAAGGGGAAAGGAGGGTTTGGGCCCCAACATCTGAGTGAGCCAGAGGACACTGGGAGACAGCTGCAAATGTGCAGGTCCACCAGGAGGCAGCGTGGAGTTCACCATTAGAGAAACTTGTTCATAGCAGGTATCCTGCATCGACGAAGGTGGGGCTTTTTGAGTGGAAAGGAGAAAGGATTGAGCATCGATTGGTCTTTGGGGAATGGTTTAGTGTAACGTCCTGTCGAAGGACAAAGTTGAAGGAATGATCGGAAGGAGCGGGCGCAGTCAACATTGCAGGAGCTGCAAAAACGTCAAGGAGGCTGTTAGAGGAGAACAGGCGTTTCAGCCTCTGAGACACACGCTACTTCTTTGGGATTTTAAGAAATATTATCTGTGTGCTTTTCTACTCCCTTCAGCAGTGAAATTCTCGACACACAGAAAGTTCCAGAGTGTATGTGCGTGCGTGTATTTATCATTGTTAAGTGGCTCTCCAGAAACCATTGCATCAGCTGTGATCCAGTCAATTTTTTATTTTGCTTATGCTTAACTAGTGCAGATTTTGCACACCGACCCTATGAAACCTATGTGAGTCTACTCATCAGCATCAGGCAGCATTTAGCATGGGAATGGGGCTTATGATCACATCATCTTCCATATGTAAGGGGAGAAATGGCTCTCAGGACAGTAAATGTTACCGCCTTACTCTCCCATGCAGTGAGAAGCAGGATTTGCAAAATCCTTTTCAAAGCACATCAGAATCTTCTGAAGAGAGGCTCGATAGGCGACAGTGTAATTTTCACATCCTCAGCACACCAAGGCAGTAAGAGAGGAAGCATTAGCACCTGGAGAGGAAACCACTGCCACAGAAGTCTGCATTAAATCATCCGCGTGCTCTGCTGAGCTAACACCTGTACTTACAGAGCGCAGCAGAAGAAAATTATACCTGTCTAGACACAGGCACAGACAATTGAAAAGTTATGACAGATATTTTTTTGCTGTGTATTTTTGACACTTTTAGTGATATCTATTTATTAAGTTATATAATTATTCTATTTGCCTCCTCTCGCCACATAATCTTGTAAAATACTATAAAGAGAACTTTCATGTCTGAAATATTAATAAAAATAGTTTAATTGCCTTAGTGCAATTTCAAAAATCACATCATTGTAAGAATGATGATATTTTAATCATTTCTGTAATTCTGGAAATTGTTTCCTTATGTATCTCTTTATTTTAAGGCCTCAAAGCAATAAAACAGTGTTTATTGGAGGAAATTGTTGCTGTCAGGAAATGCAAATTCTTTTTATTTTATTTATTTATTTTTAGACAGGAAGGGAAGGAGAACGAGAGGGAGAGAAACATCAATGTGTGGTTGTCTCTCGTGTGCCCTCCACCAGGGACCTGGCCTGCAACCCAGGCAGGTGCCCTGACTGGGAATCAAACCAGTGACCCTTTGGTTCGAAGGTCAGTGCTCAGTCAACTGAGCCACACCAGCCAGGGCTGGAAATGTGAATTCTTAAAAAATCTTTAGGCCCTGGCTGGTGTAGCTCAGTGGATTGAACACAGGTCTGTCTACAAACCAAAGGGCTGCCAGTTTGATTCCCAGTCAGTGCACATACCTGGGTTGCAGGCCAGGTCCCCAGTTTGGGGTGGACGGGTGACAAGCAGCCACACATTGATGTTTCTCTCCCTCTCCTTCTTCCCTTCCCCTCTCTTTAAAAATAAATAAAATATTTTTTAAAATCTTTACATATTTTTAGAGAAATAGCTATACAACTGTCAATCATATCAGATACTGGATTAAATAATTACATTTAACTAGAAGATTTATACAAAAAAATAGTATTTTTTTTCTATTTAAGAATACTACCATATGATTCTTAGAAGTCTTCAGAACTTGGTAGCATCCACCTCCACCACCTCCCACCCATGACAGCCAACACACCCAGGTGCTCATGCGCGTGTGCACACAGACGCACCTACGCAGCTCTTCTTTAGTGTAAACCCCGTCTTTCTGTGGGTGCCTCCCTTCCCTCAGTTCTTCCTTAAACCGTGTCTCATTGGAAAGCGGGCTAGTGGACATGCCCAACCCTGACTCCCGCAGGCTCCCCTAACAACCTTTCTGAGAGTACAGAAGCAGACTCTGGGGGCAGGGCCAGAATTTTCCTCCATAAGCTTTCCAGTCTTCCGATGACATTTGAGGGCCCTGGTTTAAGTGGCCTCACCTTGTTCTGGAACTGTGGAGGTGAGGCATAGGGTCTAGCTCCCACAGGAACGCGAAATAACGTAACCTCGGTGCTTCCAGAGATCTGGAATGGCAAACGCTGCTGCTGCTTGTTTGCAGGTTCAGTACGGGGACTGCAAGGAGGAAAGACAGGTGCCTTGAAGGTTAAAGGATTCATTACATAGAAAAAGAACCCAGAGCATCAGCGCATTCTCCCTTTTTTTTTCCTACCACTTATTCAGGAAATACTTACTGAGTCACTACTAGGCATGAAGCATCATTCATGGAGGATACATTTTGATTAGGAGAGAAGATAACAGAAATAACAACAATAACAAAAGAATAAGAGATAGTAGTTCCACGCAGACTTGGGAGGGTGTGACAAATGCCCTGGCAGCTACTTTAGAGTGTGTGGTCCGGGAAGACACGACCTTCAGCAAAGCTCAGGACATTTAAGATGGACTAGATGTACAGCGCCCTGTGAGAGTCAAGAGGAAAGCATCTCAGAGCAAGGACTCAGCTGGCCCTGAGGTGGGCGTGGGTTTGGCGTGTTTGAGGAGGAGGAGGAGGGTTGGAGGACTGGGGTACAGCAGGTGGGCAGAGGCAGGCACAATGGAAGCAGGGGAGCCAGCAGGCACCTGACTGTGTGGGGGTTGGAGCTAGAGCTGGAAACCAGTGAAAGGCTTATTATCAGGGAAATAACATGATCATCAGAACCTTTTTCAAACTGTCCTGGCTGCTGTAAAGAATGGATTGCAAGGGGACAAAGACAGGAAGAGGAAGCCTAGAGTATTTAGGATGGTAGGAAGCCATTCAGTGAGTCACACCAGCAATGGGTTTGGCTTGCACTCTGGTGGTGGTAGAGACAGTGAGAAGTAGGCGAAGTCAAGAGGAGTTCCACATCTCACCAGGTGTGTGGCTGTTGCAGAGTAAAGGTGACTTGACCGAACTTGATTGACAGCCTCAGATGATGGCCTTTTTAGTGTTGGCTCAAATGTTTTTAATAGAGCTCCTACAAAACTTGAGATTCTAGCTTCTCTTAGAAAACTAGCCTATCTGGCTACGTCGAGCCTGAATTCCCATATGGTACACATGCCAGAGCTGAGTATTGGCTTCCCTTTCTAAGAACTAGATATGATCCCTGGTTTCCAAAGCCTCTATCTGTCCCGTCTTCCTCCTGACAGTGAGGCTGTTATTGGTCGCCACCTATCATCAACTTACCCATCTTGCTCACTTAACTCATTTACTGTACCTTGTAGGCCTTTTAATTTTGAGGTCTCACCTCTGGTCGTCTGAAATGAAAGTAGAAAAACATGTTTCATGGTGCCTATGACCCTCAATATGTGCTGCAAAAAGCCTATCTACCAACAATTAAATAATAGCATCTTTTAAAACCAACTCAGCCTGGCTGGTGTACCTCGGTGGATTGAGCACGGGCCTGTGAACCACAGGGATGTGGTTCGATTCCCAGGGCACATGCGAGGCAACTATACATTGATGTTTTTCTCCCTCTCTCCTTCCCTTCCCCCTTAAAGATAAGTAAAGTTTAAAAAATAAAAATAAATTTTAAAAAACAAAACCAGCTCAGGCTGTTTGCTATAAGCCCGGTGGTTACCCTTGCAGGCACTGCCTGGAAACATGAGATGGCAGTTTGGGTTGCTGCTGGTGTCGTCTGATTGCACACGTGTGTGCAGTTCGTGAGAAATGCACTTCGCAGACTTACATTTGCACGTTATATTATACTCTAATTACAAGTAAAAACGTGTCATTTTTAAGAATAATTTGAATATAAATGTATTTCTTTGGAATGTTGTGGTTTTTACAAACTGTGTTTTGCCCTTTCAGCCAAGCCAAAGCCATGTACTCCTGTAAGGCCGAGCACAGCCACGAGCTCTCCTTCCCCCAGGGGGCGATCTTTTCCAACGGTAGGTGCACCCACTGCCTCCCCTGAAGGAAGTGTGTCTGTCCATGAGAGTCTGAAGTGGAAGCCAGCAGACTCAGAACCCAGTTCAGCCCCTGCCTCCCCTGGCCTCCACAAGTGAACACATCAAATCCCTCTGACCTCCAGTTTACCCCCTTGTGTATGGCGGGGGTGGGAGGGGCAAGGTGGGGCGGAATCGAGAGTGCAGGGAGGATGTGAGAAAGTAGCTGATTGATTGATTATATGAATGTAAAGGACGTTTCTGGCTTTAAAGGTGCTGCGACGTCTTGATGAGTGGATGCATGCAGTCTGATGTGGATTCTTACCCATTTTTGAGTATAATTATTTGAAGCTAATGTTCTTTGAGTGACATTATTTTTATTTTTCTGCCAGTGTACCCATCAGTGGAACCAGGATGGTTGAAGGCAACTTACGAAGGCAAAACAGGACTAGTCCCAGAAAATTATGTTGTCTTCCTCTAATATTATTTAGCGGATGGCAGTATCTTCATGGTATCCATGGTAACAAAGAAGAAGTGCTGTGATTTTATCTGACACAGATATGGGGACCAGCCCACTAAATGAAAACAGACCATTTCTATCCAGGCCCACACCAGCAGACTACGTAGCTCCCTATTAATGGAAGATGAGAAGAGAAGTTTAAATTGTTTGCCATCCTTTTTATTTTTTGGCTGGTTTCTTATTTTAAAGTATCTTTCTTTTTGATAAGTAACTCTCTACATGTCTCCTCCATAACAACTGAGAATCTCAAATACTGTAGAAATACTATTTCCCAGAAATTTGAAAACTACAAATCTGATATAAGGATTTTGGAGTCTCTTCTTAGCTGTCTGGCATTCTCTGAGGAATCTTGAAATCATTACTTAAAAATGTATTTAAATTGTTCATTTATTATCTTTTCTTAAAAGTATACTATTCTTATATATGATTATTTTGCTGGTCCTAAACATTTCAAGGAAATAAGTTTTTTTTTTATGTAACTTTATTTTTGTTTACCAAGTAGATGATAATATTCAAAGGCAATGATGTATATGATGTATGATGTCTGTAAATGAAGCCCAATTAAGTCATACACTGAGTCCACTTTAAACACTCTACCCAGAATTCCAGGCACCTGCCTTTGGCTTTGAGCAGGGATCCGCAAACTCTCCGTGAAGGCCTCATAGTAAATACTTCGTCCTTTGCAAGCCCTGTAGACTCCATCACATCCTTATCTCTGCCATCGTGCAGGGAGCAGCCATAGACGTAAACAAACAGATGAGTGTGTCTGCGTGCCAGTGCAGCTTTCTATAGGGACCCTGAAATTTGAAGATCTTATCATTATCATGAGACTCGAAATAGTCTTCTTTGACTTTTTAAAATCTATTTGAACATGTAAAAGCTGTTTCAGCTGATGGATCATACAAAAAAAAACAGGTAGCCGTAGGTCGAGTGTGACTCATGGGTCTTGGTTTGCTGACCCCTGGTTCAGAGAATGTGTAAAAGTACCCTTATAGCTTTGAGGGGCTTATGAAATTTGACTACGTTAACATATAAATACTGATGAATCATATGCACATATCCTCTGCTAGTAGCATTATAATGGCATCACAAAAGTATAATCACCATAAGAGGAAAACAATGTAAAAGTGTAATATCAAGGCATAGAACGTAAATTCTACTTGTAACACTAAAGTGTCAAAGAATTTTGTTAATACCTAATTTTGGCTAATGAGAAATACTTTACAAATGATAAAGAAGTTTTAAGACACTGGTAGAGAAGCCACGCCTTCTAAAGTCTATGCTTAGTTAAACAGAATTTAAACATAAAGGCACAGGATTCTTAAATTATTTAAACCACAAACTTTTAAAACGGTTTTATCATTTTTAGCAGGAATACAGTAGTGTACATGATTTTTTTTAAATGCCATTCGATTCACAGCCGTGACTAGGAATTTCACTGAATTTGTAGAGTATAGAAATTTACTGCCTGTTAATATAGATCATCAACATCTGGTCACACACCAACCTCTGTTGCTATTATTTCCATAATTCTCATACGTTATTTCTATAACTATTTGCATGTGGCAAAGAGCCTTTCTCCTCAAGATTCCAAAAAGCTGGTGACCTGCCCCTTCCCAGCCCCGGCGCCGGCCCGCTGGGCTCTGTTTCACGTGTTTCTTCCAAGCTCTCCACTGTGCAGACTCAGGTATAGGCTGTATCACACTCTTCCTACGCGATATTATAATTTGTAATTTCAGTCTCTTCTAGTTTAAATTAATGTTTTTAGAGTTAATAGATGATACACTCTCACACGCAGGTGTTCAGAACTACGCCTTGGAGCATTTACGCTTTTAAAATTCAAAATGGACTAATAGTGTAAAATTTAAAAATAAAGAGAATAACAATAGGTGAAGTCACAACCAGAAACAAATATCAGTGCATTGGAACAAAAAATATTTAATGTTATAAAAATTACTAATATAATGAAAAGATCTGATACATTTTTTGCCCTTGCCTCCTGCTGTTCGTTTTTGAACATGACAGTGGGGTGTCACTAGAGCTTGTGGATCTCTGGATCCTTGGTGGCCAAGTTACTAGTGTTACGGGCGTTGCTGCACCCTTGCCTACCTGCTGCTGGAACAGGAGGTTGTCTCTCCAGTGTACCAGTTCCTTAGTCCACACAGCGCTCCCTTTAAGCACCCTGCCATTGTCTGGCATCCTACCAGATTAGAACCTCTTAAAGCACATTGATTTTCTGCCAAAGACCAACTTGACTCCAAAAGGAGATTCAGAATTCTACTTGACTTACAGCTGCATAAAGAAATCTCACCTTTCATTTTATTTTAACACAGACCAGAGTGTTCCTGCCTCTGAGTTGTCTGCGAGCTAATTCCCCTGATGCTCAGTCAGAAATTCAAGCTTTTGCTGTGTACCATGTGGGTGGGAAGCTCTCTTTCTCCTGGTGAGGCATGTCTTGTAGCAGTACTTGCTGTAGTCCCTCTTTTTTTAAAGAAGCTACAAAAGTGCTTCTTCAAACTGTGTTTTTGTTTGAAGTTGTAATCTATAAGATTTGTGAGAATGGTGCTTTGTTCTTCATACCAATTACACGTATAAGCAAGTCACGGTCATGTATTGGCGAGAGACTAAAGCTGCTTTTCTCAAGAAATAAATTTCCTGCAGACAAAGTATTTATGAGCATTGGGAAATCAAGGTATGTGCTCTGAATCACAATATTAATTACACAAGAAAGTGATGCCAATTATTGGAAGGTCGTTCAAAATCGTAACAGCATTTCAATAACGAAAACTTAGCTTTCCAGAGACGTGAAGTTATGCTAGAATCGCTACATCCACACCCTGCAAACATACCGTGTGGACACCCTCATCATTGCTTGCAGTGTAATCAGTATGGAGATGAGATTGCTGAGTCATTGTCTTGTGCTATGTGACAGCATCCCCAAGAACAAAACACTTAGGTATTTAACAGGTGACTCTTGTTGTGCCGTAACTACCAAGTTTAACAAAATTAGTCTGTCAACTGAAGGCTTTTTCTGTTGTGCTATGTGAATATATAGGTCTGAACAGTAAAAGAGTGTTTGTGTTCCTGTAAAGTCCATGAAGTATGAGGAAGTGCTTGCTCCTCGTTTGATGTGAGTGCCTTTGCTAATTGCGTGGGCACTCTGCTTTCAAATATGAATGAGCGTAACCAGGTTTCTCAACAATGGCTTGATTGCTGGCTCTTTCAGGGGTGGCGGAGAAACAAAAAAAAGGCACCTTACAATCCCGAACAATCCAGGTTCCTGTTCCCAAACAGAAAAAACAAAGATACATAATGACTTTTATTCTTATTCCAGATAGTCGGTTTTACCTACTATGGTACATTTTCTAAATTCCCACTGTGTTGTAAGGGACATAGACCTGGCGCCTTAATCCTGTGAAGCCAACACCCTGTTAACCTCACTCCCAGCCTCATTCTTCAGGTCTGTGTCCCACGTGAGAACGGACACCATCCACATGGATGCTGCTGCGGAGGGGTCCTGCAGAGCCTTTCTTCCAACAATGTCAGTTTGTAGTGTACCCCCTAATTATGTATTCCGGATGCTTTCACTAGCATTTAGGACCCCAATTTGGTTATCCTTCATTGACTGAAGTTAGAGGCAGAGCAATTCAGGAACAGGTTTTGTTCTTTGCTTTTACAGTATTTTTATAATTTGCAGGTGTTACTCTATGCTAAAAACACTGGATAGGAACCCCCAAAACATATATCCTGGTAAAGAAAAATAAAACAGAAACTTGACGATTGCTCAGAAGTTATTTTGCTCTTGACTAATGTTTTTCACTTAGGGTAGAAATTGCTGTCTAATTTTATCTCCTACCTTTTTTGGTTGCTTTCCAAAATCGAACACATTTTACAAATGAGGTTAACTGTTCTGAACAGTACACATGCTGGCTGTTTCCCGTTGAGCCCCAGACTTAAACCAGGTGTTTGATTTCAGACTTAGTCAGGCTCAAGTCAACTAGTCTCACTCTCCCAAACACAGTCATCGGATCCATCCATTGTCAGCGACGGCTTCCCGCTCTAGCAGTGCAGGTTCTGCTTGCTCGTGGACCTTGTACAAACTCAGGCTTATGAATGGCATGGA